>DF366269.1:8560-25681 GCA_000787875.1 Solanum virginianum
TTAAGCTCAAATTGGAGATATAAAGGAACTTTTTCAAATACTACCATACTTGATATTTTCAAACTAGTCATGCCGAGAGAGGGAAAACTTTACATACCTCTTTTTTTCTTGCTAAGTTGGCTCCAACAATAAACCAAATCCAAATTTATTCTTCCGAACGTCCAATATCTACAATTTTCACAACAGCGTCATAAGTAGTTAGCTCTCATTATGGACTTTAACTTCTAAGTTTTATTCCAAAAATTCTATAGAAATTCCGCTAGCATATCCCCTTAAATTAGGCCATGCCGGGGTTCCAACTTGACCCCATTTAACCAACAACAACAACAACAATTATAGAACTTATACATATCTACCATGTTTAAACACTCCTATATGTTCCAAAGATCATATTTCATCATTCAAACACCCAACACAAACTCCCAACGTCAAATGGAACCTTAAAACCCGCTAGCATATCCCCTTAAATTAGGCCATGCCGGGGTTCCAACTTGACCCCATTTAACCAACAACAACAACAACAATTATAGAATAACAAGGAGCCATTTTAAAACCCAAAACTTCATTAATTCGCATACCAAAAGTGGATCTGAAGTAAAGGAGAAACACCCAACACAAACTCCCAACGTCAAATGGAACCTTAAAACGCTAAAACGAGACATTTCACATTCTTACCAAATTTTAAAAATCTGGATAGCCTGCAAATTTTATACATACTTGACACACTCAAGCACTTCTACACACCCCAAGAACCACAACACAATACCCTAACGCCCAATATAAACTTCCAACGTCAAAACGCAATAATTCAATGCTACAAGAGTTCAAATTTGACCAACCAATCCAAGATTACATACCATAACTTTCCAACACTCGTATCACCTTACAAGAAGCATATTCTATACCAACTATACATAAGAACACAAAATTGAAATAACATAAACTCATGCATACACATATACCCAATTTCGAACTACACCCCTTAAGCTTCAAACTTAACTAAACAATTAAATTTTCATGGTTATTCTTTCAATATAACACCCTCCAAACCATTTAAAACCTTTAATTCAACTCAAAAGATGAGAAAGTTCAACTTACCTTCATAACCCTTTCACAACTTCAAAACTTCAATTCGGAATTTCCAAGTGTTTTCTTGATAAACTATTGCTTCTACAATGCTTAGGGGATCCAATATACTAGGCTTGAAGCCTTGAATTAGAGAAAGAAGAAAAATTTGCAATTTGTTTTGGGCGTTACTGTAGCAAATTCACTGTAGCAACCCCAGAGGGTTGCTACTGTTCATGCTATCTCTTCTTTTTTCTAAGTGTTGAAAGGTTCTTGTATAACTATAATACATATATGTATACATATATAAAGAGAAATCAGATAAGTTCCCCTAATAACAACTCTTTTGGCCCTATTTGCCACATGTTCCAATCCAACCTTCACAAACGTACATGTATATATATATATATATACATATATATTAATTCTCAAGCTTCCAATAGCGTCTCTTTAGTCATAACTTTTCTAAAATTAACTCTTAGGTCCTAAACCTCCACAACCGTTCCAACACGCAAGAATATGAATTCTAACACTACGTAGATCTGACCACTCTTTCTTGGAGATGGAGATATTATTCTTAAAGATCATCGACTCAAGCATCTATCTCAAAAAAAAAAAAGAAGGAAAAATTAAAAAATAATGTAGAAAAATATAATGAGTTAATTAGCAACTATTGAAGTGGATGATCTATGAACTATCATGATTCTTTTTTATTACTTAAATTTTGGACTTGGAGCCCATTTTATTCAATAAAACATCATCCTTCACAAGTGATCCGAAGGCCCAACACCTCCGGATATTTTTAACAATGCCCTATTTTCTCTTAGGTACTAGATCTCTCTTTCACTTTCTGCTCCTTAATGTTGAAGCTTTCTAAATGTATCTCCTTAGTTTTCTCTCTGGCTTTCTTCAATTTTCGAAGTGAAACACCTCTTATGTGCTTTGGAATTTCCATAATTGTAATTTCCATATATCTGAAAATCCATTCGTGATTTTAAAATTTTGACTTTATTTTCTCGATCAATGGAAAAAATTGGGTGGAAAATGGGTGTAACCTATATTATAGATGATCCATAGCGAAAAATAATTTTTGCTTATTTTCCTTATCTAATGTTTGTCTCGGCCTAGGCCGCGATGTGCCAGGGGTGTGGATTAGTGTAATTAGAACTTTGCATCTGGTCCACGTCATGCCTAGTGCGCGGACCAGTGCAATATTTTCCTTGGTTTTCTTATTTCACCCAAGGGAATCGGGTCATAGTCCCATGCCCACTTAAACGTGACATCTCCCATACTTAGCAATTTTTCAACTCTATAGCTCACAAAACCATCTCTAAAACCTTTTTATAACTCTATTAATTCTCTAATTCAAATCTAAGGATTTCAAGCTCAAGTTAGAAACTCAAGGACTCATTTCAAGCTGTAAGTCTACTTCATGTTCATTTCAAGGAATTCAAGGTTTAAGGTATATGGGTCTTCATCCATGGGTCCTTTCACCCATGGAGCACAACCTTCTCTTTTCGTGAAAATTGCATGATTTCAAGTTGTGTTACCTATTGGTATCTCTTATTATGAATTGCAAACATAAATTATGTTAGGGTTTTATTAAGTATTGATTGATTATGCATGAATACCTATTTCAACCTTATTCCATTAGTTGGTTTTGTCTATTGAGACTATGCACGATTTGAACTATAAAACTATGAGCTATTATGAGCTTTTTTGATGGATTTCAAGACACCCCGAATGAGGGTTTTACTACCATGTTGGTGGGTTTATTTGCATTGAGTTTACTCATTTTATTTCACTCTTGAATTGCATGATTTTGAATAAGTATCATGAACCTACCATGTGTTTAAAATGACATGACAAGAATTCTCATGTTATCGATGATCTATTACATGATTTACAAGTGAAGTGACTTCATGATGATTAATGGCTTCCAAGAATGTACTGAATTCATGAAAAGTATTTATGATTTTACAAGTATTATGTTTAGCCCTATTTCAAGATTTTACGTCTTGTGAGCCATTTATGTTAAAGCAAGGGTTCATATATGATTATGATCTACTCTCATATTCAAATTAGACTCACTACTAGAGGTCAAGCATGTTCATGAGCTACTCAAGTCATGTTATAATTTCCCTTACAAGTTATTCATATTATGATTAAAGTATGATTGTTTCAAGTATTTCGCGGGATTTGACTTTGTTGTAATTGAGGCTTAAGATGGGGGCTCAACTCAAGGGGTTCTTATATAAAGTTTTTAGTCTCTAAACTATGTGCCACCATAGGATTATTACTATTACCCTTCCTATACTAGTGGATCTATCTAGTACATGTTATGATGTTTGGTTTGCCTTGGTAAGTAAATCACACTTCGCCGGGGGGTGTCATACCTGGTCACTTGAACCGAGGGGATGTTAGGCCTCAGAGTCTAAGTTTTAGCTTATTGGTCTATGTTAGTTGAGGTCACTTTCCACATATGTATGGTATATTATGCAAGTTGAATAATTTACAAGCATGTTTTATTACAAGCATTGATCATGCATGACATATTGAGATTTTTTATCTATTGATTATGATGATGCATTTTGAATATATTGGCTTATGTCTTTATTGCATTGTACCCCACATACTTAGTATATTCCTATACTCTATGCCTACATGATATTACCATGTAGGGACCGGAGCTCCTTTTGATCATCCTCCTCTACGTGGCTAGTTCGATACTTTGGAGAAAAGCATTGGTGAGTCCTCAAGTCTAAGGACAATATCTAAGTTACTCCTGCTATGTTGAGACTTCTTTTTATTGAATACTTGTTGTCATATGGGTAAGCCTGGGATGTGTCTTGGCCTCCGCTCCATTCTAAGTTAGAGGTGTTATTAGATACTATGGTTTGTATATGCTATGAGCTTGACTCTTTTATGCTTTTATGAATATCAAAGACTTCTCTTGGTCCCACTTCCCTTTTTAATTATATCTTATTGATGATTATTTAAAAAAAAGAAAATAGGGTTAGAATTTGTGTTAGGAAAAATGGGGAGAGGATCATAATTTTGGAAATCGAACTCTTCGCAAAAAGGTTTGTGTAGCTACGTTTCAAGCTCAAGGATATTTTGTTGTTGGATGATTCACATATACCCATCAATAAGCAGAGAAGATTATTTTGCTCTTTTTTTTTCTGTTTCACTTAAATCTCGTGACTTTATCTTTATTTTTATTTTTTTGATCTCTTTTAAACTGTAAGCTGTGTGAAAGAGGACGAAATTTCAAGAAATTTTTCTCTGCCTTCTATTGTACTATCAAACCCCAGATTATATATATTTGATTTGACGTAAAAAAACAAATAACAAAAGAATACTTTGTACACTTGTCCTATTCTTATTAGTGTATTGTAATGAAATATTTCTTTTTCTATACACATATGCTTCTCATATATGACTTTAATAAAACCAATAGAAGCTGCCACTTAAAGTCAACTGAGACAAAAATGAAAAAGGATCTTTGATTTCATCTTCTTATTGATTGCAGCTATCACTTGTGGGGCTTGAATTTCTTCTTCTCTCTTGTTTTTTTCTTCAAGATCTTCAACATCCCCCCTCAAGTTAGAGGGGAAGGATAGGACCCCCAACATGCCCAATATATCACAATGAGGTTTTCCAGATAAAGTTATTGTTAATAAATCAGCAAGCTGGTGTTTGGAAGGGAAAAATGATAGGGTGATGACACGACATAGGTACAATTGACAAACAAAGTGACAATCTAACTCCATTTCGTCATCTCATGAAAGACTGGATTTTTAGGAATGTGAAGAGCGACTTAACTATTAGAATTGATTAGGATCAACAAAGTAGGTGGTGCAGACAGGTCATCGAGAAGACACTCCAACCAGGTAATTTCTGCCATTACACTCAGCATTGATCTATATTCTGCCTCGGCAGAAGATAGTGAAATTTAGACTTGTTTATCCAATTTCCATGAAATTCAGGCTCCTCCCAAAGTAATTTAGAAACCACTAATTCATCTTCTTGTATCTTTTCATTATGCCCAATCTGTATTACAAAATGCCAATAAATCCAAGGAGGGATCAAATCAGTGGAGAATCTCCTATCCTAGATCAAATCGATGATATCTAATTACTCAGAGTGTTGCTGTGTAGTGAGCAACAGTAGGATTCTGCAAGAACTGACTAAAGACCAAAACCGCAAAAGATAGGTCTGGTCTTGTGTTTGTCTAGTAATGTAATTTCTCTACAAGATGCTTATACATAGTTGCATCTTTAAATAAAGGACTATCATTTTGATGTAGCTTGTAATACGGATCCAATGGGGATGAAACACTAGGTCCTACTTGATCAAATTCTTGTAAAAGTTCTAAACTAAACTTTCTTTGTGTGACTAGAAATCCTTATTTTTCCCTCAATATCTCCATCCCTAAGAAATAATGAATATGTCTTAATTTCTTTACCTTGAACTCTGTGTTAAGAAAACTGGTTATGTTTGCTATCTCAAAAGCGTCATCTCCCATCAATAATATATCATCCACATACACTGCGATGATGGAAATTCCACTTCTTGTTTTCTTGAAAAATAGAGAGTAATCATTTAGGGAACTAGAATTTCCTTTGAATTCCAGTGCACCTGCAAGCCTAGCATACCACTGCCTAGATGCCTGTTTCAATCCATATAGTGACTTTCTCAATAGAAAAACTTGATTGGATCTATGAGGAGTAATACCTGCAGGAAACTTCATGTAGACTGCTTCTTATAGGTTTTCATGTAGAAATGCTTTATTAATATCAAGTTGAGACACTTCTTAACCCCTCTTTACTACAATAGTTAGGAGACACCTAATGGTAGTCATTTTTACCACAGGAGAAAAGGTCTCTATGTAGTCAATCCCTTCCCTTTGAATGTCCCTGCTAACCATAAGTCTAGCCTTTCATCTCTCCATACTTCCTTCTGATTTATGGTTTACCTTATAGACCTATTTACAAGGAAAAGGTTTCTTTCTTAGGGGTAAGCAAACCACTTCCCAAGTATGATTGAGCTGTAAAACTTTAACCTCTTCCTCCAGAGCCTTTTTCCATCCTAGATGGTCCCAAGCTTTAGTGAAATTAATAGGTTTAGAAAGGTTAGAGAGTGATTTTAATGCAACTTAATTGTTCAAGGAAAGTGCATTGAAGGAATAGGTACTAGGAGTGGTAGTATGAGAAAAACATGTAGTAGTTAAACTAGTTAGGATGATGCTGTTACACACAAAATCTTTTAAGTAGCTTTGCTTCCTAGTCACCCTACCAGAAACTCTAGGAGATGGTGCAACAGGTTCGTCTATATCAATAGGTATTTCAAGACTAGGATGATCATCGACATCATGTTCGACATTTTGAGAAATAGGTGATTGGACAAGTTTGTTAGGGGGGATATTAGTAGATGAAATAGGGGAATTACTAAGAAGGACATTTGATGCATTTTGTGATGCAGGACAACTGGTAGAATTTGACACATCTGGATCTATGATTGGTGAGGAACAAATGGTTGAAGGATCAATAGAGGGTAAGTTAATTTCGTCACAAACACTTCCTCAAGAAAATATACATCTCTAGAAACAAATAGTTTCTTAGGTTTCTAGTCCAGAACTATGTAACCTTTTTGATTTTTTGGATATCAAAGAAATACACAAGCTATAGCTCTAGGGTCAAACATTCCCCTGTGTTGCGTTAAAGGAGAAGCATAGCATAAACAACCCAAACACCTAAGATTCTCATATTTAGGCTCCTCACTAAAAAGAAGTGCAAAAGGTGTCTTATGCTTCAGAACTTTGGACAGAATCAAATTGATCAGATGTGTGGCAGTTAAAATGCACTCACCCAAATAAATGTTAGGAACTTTGGAATTAAACAGAAGACCTCTTGCAATTTCCAACAAATGTCGATGCTTTCTCTAAATAGTGCTATTTTGTTGAGTAGCAACACATAATGTTTTTTGCATGGTACCTTCCCCTTTAAGAAAGCTGCTTCCTGGCTTCCTTTTTCCAATTTCAAATGCATTATCTGATCTAATTCTTTTGACCTTCACATTAAATTGCCTTTCTACACGGACAAAAAAGCTTTAAGAACAAAGAAAGCATTATTTTAGTTGTCAAAACAAATGTCCAAGTACCTCTACAAAAATCTACTTTAGTGAGAAAATACTTGGTCCCCATGTTTCAATATATATCAAATTAAAAAAATTCTTTAGACTTGATGGCGCTAGTACCAAAAGGGAGTCTACTTTTCTTAGCTTAAGGACACACATCACAAATGTATTCAGAATTTGGGGAGAAATCAATGAAATTATAGTTTTTCATTATTGAAAAAGGATGACGTTCCAGTCTATAGTTCCAAATTTTTACACTAGGTATATCATTAACATATATCAGATACTGGAAAAGAAATATGTGTACTATCACTCTCTTTTGTGAAGATCAACAAAGCTATTACTAGTGGACTTCTTAGATTGGGAATTGTCCTGCTACAAGAGATATAGACCCTGTCTCACTTCACCAAAAACTTGTGCCCTCCACATAAAAAGGGGCCTACAACATACATCCACCAGAATTAAGAAAAACACTATAATGAAACTGACTACTCAATTTATGAACAGACAACAAATTATATCCAAAGTTTGGAATATAAAGAACATTTTAAAGAGAAAGTGAGGCTGAATGAAAACACTTTCTATTTGAGTTATTTTTATCTTAAAGGAATTAGGAAAACTGATATTCAAAAGGATAGGAATAGGGGTTAGAAATAGAAAAGAATTAGAATCACAGCACATGTGCTCGGAGGCACCAGAGTCAGTAATCCAAGTGTCATAATTCATGGTTTTAAAATAAGATCCAGAATAATTAAGTATAGTAGCAACCACTGAATTAACATTAATCTCAGATCCTGAGGTGTTGCCTGTCCCATTTGCTTGTATATGTTCATGATTTGTGACACTTGCTCTTTGGTGAATTGTTGACCGTTCATGTTGCTATGCTCATTATGCGTGATAATGCATATTTCATTCATTTCTCCTGTGATTGCTGTATTTGGTTTCATATTTTCCTGATGCTCTCTTGAGTTTGTAAATTAGATGTGATCTGGTACCTTATCAACCTGTAGCAATCATCTACCACATGCCCTATTTTTAGGAAATAAGTGTAGCTCATAGTAGGATTGCATTTGACCCTTGTTTTGCTGTTGTGCAATTGATTTCCAACTCTTTGAGGACCAGAATTCTAGTTCTTACTTTCCCTATGTATCTTTGTATTCTTAGAGTTGTTGTGGCAAGAATTGATGATATCGTTACTAGGGGTTCTTTTTTAATGTTACCAAGGCACTGTCTGCTATGGTAATTATCATACAGCAACTTCACTTGCTTTCATATTTGCATCAGCATTAAGTTCAGCCATTTCTGCAAGAATTGGAAATGAGTTAGGAGCAAATAGACCTAAAAAGCAAAGACTTCATGTCATATAGCAATTGTGTGCGCTATACTTACAAGCTTCCTATAAATGCTATTTATGACAACATCAAGAAGAACTTTGTGCAAGGCTTTTGCAAAAGATGAGTCGATCTTATAGCTGACAGCAATAACAATGCTGGTGGTGGGGTTGTGTGAATTGCGTAACTGGACACAGACTACCTGTTATAGTGCTTTGAGGGGTAAGGCAAGGCTAGCTCTGGTTGTTCACATATTCTTGGGCTCTTTTTATGGAGTTGGGTTGCCTGACACAATTATATTGGGCGTAATGATGGATATAGGCTTGTTGGGCTTTTGGTTGGGCTTGTTGGCTGCTCAAGCTAGTTGTGTATTTGTGTTGAGTGGAACTGATTGGATGACACAAACCCAGAGAGTCCAAGAGATGATTGGTGTTGATGTGGAAAATAAAACTATAACATTTAAACAGTGTGCTAGAAAGATACTTTTTTTATCTGTTGTATAATGATAAGTATAAAAGCAATAAAATGGTATGTATCTTATTGTTTTCCAGTTCCTGAGCTTGTTTGTTTACCTACAAGCAAATATGTAGGTGAATAAAAAATCTCAAGAAAGAGGGGAATTGGAAGAGATGGGAGAGGACGGATAAGAGGAATTTTCAGAGTCCATAGCTACTGGGAATGGGCAATGCCCTTCCCTTGGTTTTTGGTGCTCTTTCGAGGAGGCATGGGGTAGATAAAAAAATGGAGAGAAGAAAGAGGTTGAGGAGTTTAAAGAAGGGAGGAAGGAAGGTATAGTATTAGGAAGTGAAAGATGAAAAGACAAGGCGGGAAGATTGAAGAGAAAAGGGGACTGACACACAAGGAAATACACACCATCAACCATTAAAATAGTGTAAAAGCATTTAATGCAAGTAATAATGATGGTACACGTATTTAAGGAAAATAAATCAGGGTATAAATTTAAGATGATACACATAATTAAGGAAAATAGATTAATTATGAAATGACCCCAAAAAGTGCTCGAAAATGGGCCTCGAAAGTGCCCAGAATCATAATTTTCATGTCTCAAAATTTATGTATGATATCAAAAATTTGACTTCATATTCTTTATCAGGGGGTCAAATTGAGTGGGAGATGGGTCGAACCGTCATTTTAGAGCAAACAAATCACAATTTCATTTTCCCAAAAATCAAATTCCAGTGAGGTTTTCGCACCCTAGGTGCTGCGCGCCTCAGTTCATTTCGTGAGTTATTTTTCTTGTCCAGTCCAAGGACTTTGGGTCTTGGGCCTAAGTGTTCCCATGAACGAAAATACCTATACCTAGCCTTATGTCACCTTCATATCATTCAAGACGTTCCTAAATACTCACTTAAACACTTAGACAACATTTCATCTCCAAATTTCAAGTCTCAGAACTCATCTGGATCTTAAGGCTCTCATTTAAGCTTCAATTCTCCATCTCCAATCTTCTTCAAGGATACTCCAAAGTCAAGGTATGTGGGTTTCTTTCATGGGTTCCTTTCATCCATGACGCCCAAGCTTTCTTTAACCTAAAATTTGCATGATTTAAAGTTAATTTACTCATAGGTATTATCTAATATGAATATCACTATACACTATGTTGGGGTTTCATGAAATTGTGAGTGATCTATAGTGAGATTTGATGAAGGATTTTGATGTATATTGCTTGAGGGTGTTACCGAGTATCTATTGATGGTTTTATATTAGATTTTCTAGCATGATTCCACTCTTGAAATGCATGGTTTTACACTAGAACTACACATCCACCAAGTGTTTGATAAAATGTCGGGGTCATGATATCTTGAGGAATTGAAGGTATAATGTATGTCTTATAAGTTGAATGACTTTATGATGTTAAAATAAATGTATATATATGTGATATTGTCTCTATAGTTTTGGGAATTGACCAAGCCTCACTTGGGGGTTTGTAGGCCTGAGTAACCTTATTAAGGGGTTTGTACCTCGATTGCCTCGTTCGGGAGGTGGTAGGCCCATTCAATCATGTCGAGGGTTTGGTATCTTGATAACCTTGTTGGTGGGTTTGTACCTCATCAACCATGTTAGGGGATTTATACCTCATCAACGTATTGAGGGGTTCATACCTTATTCGCCTCTCCAAGGGGGTGGTAGGCCTTGGATATGCACTAATAATGGTCTCTTCTTACACACGTATTATGTTCTATATAAGCATGGTTTTACCTCAAACATTATTAATACATGCCATATTACTATATGGTTACTCATTGTCTATGTTATGCATTTTGCCTATGGTGCTTATCACTTGTTGCATTGCATCCTACATACTTAGCACATTCAAACGTACAAATATATACTCTATGCCTATGTGTCACCATGTAGGAACCGATGCCCCATTTGATCATCCTCCTCCACGTGGCTAGTACGACTTCTCTCAAGCTCTTTGGTTAGTCCTCCATTTCAGGGATGATGTTTATGATCTACTACTATGTTCTAAGACTATCTTTCTTTTACGTATATATTGACTATGAGGGTGAGCCCGGTTGCTTATGTTGGGCCCACTCTTGTCTATGTATTATAGGTGTTGTTGGACATGCTATGTATCTATGCTATGAGCCTTGACTCTCTTGTTTTTGATATTTATGTTATGAGATTTCCCCTTAGTTCCTTTTGCCTTTATTTCTAATCTATTATGTCATTTACTTGCTTCCGTGACCAATGATGTATAATGATATGTTAAGAGGCTTACTTGGGGTTCCTTCGATTCCCTATGCGCTGTGTCACATCTAGGCCCTAGGCTTGAGTCGTGATCAATTAGAGAGTAGGGAATAAATTTAACACGATTTTGGAACAATATTTAAGGAATCTCTAAGATAATTGAATCATTTTTCAAGAAGGGGTTTTGTAAAAATATCAGCAAACTAATTTTTGGTATTAACAAAAACAATTTTAATATTTCCATTTAAAAATATGATCTCTAATAAAATAATGTTTAACATCTGTGTGCTTGGCCCTAGAATGGTGCCCGGGGTTTCTTAAAAGACAAATAGCACTAGAGTTACACAAAAAATTTGGGCAGGCTTAGCAACAATATTATAATTGGCTAATTGAGAAATCATCAAGAGAATTTGATTACAGCATAAACCTATTGCCACATATTCAGTTTCTTTGGTAGAGATGGATACATAGTTCTGCTTCTTGATATTCCAAGAGATCAGGGATTCTCCAAGAAATTGACAAGATCAACTAGTTCTTTTTCGATCTACTTTATCACCTGCATAGTCAACATCTGAAAATCCACGAAGTTTAAAACTAGATGACTTTTTTAACAAAAGACCATAGGAAGTACTCCCTACTATATAACGAATAATTCTTTTTACTGCAGTTAAATAGGATTCCTTAGGAGCCATTTGAAATATAGCACATTTGTAGACAATAATATCAGGTCGACTAGCAATGAGATGGAGAATAGATCCAATCATACCTCTGTATTAGGATTCATCAACATTCTTACCGGTTGGGTCAAGATCCAAGTTGCATGATGTACTCATGGAAATACTGATAGGCTTTGCATTCTCTATTCCAAATTTTTTGATTAATTCCTTAGCATATTTACTTTGGAAAATAAAGATACCTTGATCAGATTGAAAGATTTCCTCTCTCGAAAAGAATGTTAACTCACCCATTAGGCTCATTTTAAACTCACTTTGCATAAGATTAGCAACCTTCTTGCATAGATCATCACTAGTACTTCCAAAAATAATATTAGCGACATGAAGTTGAATAATATTGTTATCAGAAGATGATTTTTTTATAAAGAGAGTAGTGTCAATGCTCCCATAAGAAAAATGATGATTTAATAAAAACTTACTTAGATGACCATACCAAGGCTTAGGAACTTGTTTGAGTCCATATAAAGCTTTAGAAAGTTCAAAAACATGGTGAGGAAACTCAGGATGTTCAAAACCTAGAGGTTGTTTTATAAAAACTTCTTCTTCTATAAATCCATTAAAAAAAGAACTTTTGACATCCCTTTGAAATAGTATAAAACCTTTAAAAGCAGCATATACTAAGAGAATGTGAATGGATTCTAACCTTGAAATAGGAGCAAAAGTCTCCTCATAGTCGACTCCCTCCTGTTGAGAGTACCCCTGAGCTACTAGTCTTGCCTTATTCCTGATTACTTTTGTATTTTGTTTAGCTTGATTCTATAAACCTATTTCCTTCCGATGATGGAAGTATTTTCAGTTAGGTGAACTAAGGTCCAGACTTGATTTTTCTCAAACTGATCGAGTTCCTCCTTTATTCCTTTAACCCATTCACTGTCTTTTAGTGCTTCTTCCACCTTCTTGGGTTTGAGTTGGGAAATGAGTACTATATTTATGTCATGACCCAAACCAAAGGTCTAGGAGTGACATAGCAAATGGGAACCCAAGAGTCTCTAAACAAGCCTTAAGTATCCATGTTAACATCATTGGTTCAGAAATGTAGATAAATAGTAAACACATAATTCTAAGGGTCGACAAAGTTAAAACACCCTGAAAAGTGCCTGAAAATGTGCCTCTGAATACCTGGAATTTTAAATCCCATACATCTCAAAATCCATTTGTTATTTAAAAGATTTAACTTCATATTGGAGATCAGGGGGTCAAAATTAGGTGAAAAAGGGTTTAATCCCGATTTAAGAGCAAAAGATTAGCAATTATAATTTTCAAAAGTACAATTTCCAGAGAGCGGTGCGCCCTGCTTCCTCGATGCCCACTAGTGTTATTTTGTGACTGCTTTTTTTAGTTTGTCCAAAATTTTCTAAGTGTTGGGCCTAAGTGTTCCCAAATATGTTTTTACCTATACTTAGCAAAATATCACCCTCATATCATCTTAAATATTTCCCAAAACTCACTCAAACACTTAGCCATATTTTCACTCCCCAAACTAAAGTCCCAAACCCTCATCCTAAGTTAAGGTTTTCCTTCAAAGGTTCTTCTTCAAACTTAAAGTCTCCATCTCTAATCTTCACCAAGTTCATCTTTAATCCAAGGTATGTGGGTTTCTTTCATGGTTTCCTTTCACCCATGATACCAAGGCTCCTTTTACTTAAATTGCATAATTTAATAATGATTGATAAATGGGTCTTGAATATTATGAAATTCACTGCATAATATGTTAAAGCTATGTAAAGTTGTGACTATTTTGCTATGTTTTGAGCTATAAGATATGAATGAATATATGATGACAAAATGAGCTTATGTATATGATATACTCTATATAAAGTGTTGCATTAGACCATTCCCCATCCAAGGGGACAAGAGCCCGGGTAACCATGTTGGGGGCTTATACTCATCAACCATGCGAGGGGTTTATACTTCGTCACCGTGTTGATAAGGTGTGATTATCCTCAACCATGTAAGAGTTTTATACCACACAACCACCAAGGGGTTTGTACCTTGAATAGCTAGCTTGGTCTCTTCTACACATATGATATCCTATATGGGCATGAGTTACTTAAGCATGTTTTACTTCAGAATTGATCATACATGCCATATTATTATATTATGCCTATCGCTTAATACTTATCTTAGCCCACACTCTTATCTGTGTAGTAGAGGTGGTTGTTGGATATGTTTGTTTCTATGATATGAGTTGACTCTTGTCTTTTGATTATGATATTTTGTAAGCCTTTTCCCTTAGCCCCGATTTCCCATTCTTTTATCTTTTGATGCTTGATTTATTATTTCCGCATCCAAGGATGTGTGATGATGCTCTAAGAGGCTTGCTTGGGTTCCTTTCGGGTTCCCCTTGTATTGTGTCACATCTAGGGCCTAGGCTTTGATTGTGAAAGAAAGTATGACTCAAGCTATTAGGATATCATAGGGATAGGGGATTAACATGGATTAACATAGCATATAACACATATGAACTAAGGGGTGGGTCAGTATGACTAACTCTATGGGGGTAATATAGGACATAAATCTTCCAAATTTCCATAACATAGCATAAGTGCATCATAATACTCAAAATCAAATCATAGTAGTCATATCCAAGAGATAGCCATAATCATAAGGTCAGAGTCTTCAAAGTCCAACCCACCGCATCAATTAGAGTCCTATTCATGGTTGTGAAGTGCGCCATGACTATGAGTAGGAGGCTATGAGGCATTTTAGAAAATGAATCCCTTCTTCATGTGCTATATCGTGCTATAGAGTTGTAGTGAGTTTTTCGCCTAACGATTATTCTTTGCTATGCTAGATCATGCCAAACACTCAAGGATGAAGGGTTTAAACTCCCAAGGAGTAACCCACCAATGGTGAGCTCCGGGATGCTCTTACTATGCTTGCCCAAGTGGTGGCCAACCAAGTAAATCAAAGGGCCCAAGCCCCTTATGCTACCACTTCGGTAGCTAGGGTAAGAGACTTCATGAGGATGAATCCTTCGGTTTTCTATGGGTTAAAGGTGGATGAAGATCCACAAGAATTCATTGATGAGGTCTATAAAATCTTGAATATCATGGGTGTTGGGCCAAATAAAAAGGCGGAGTTGGCGGTGTACCAACTCAAAGGGGTAGCTCAAATATAGTATGATCAATAGAGGGGTGAGAAGGGGGTTGGTAATGTGGTGCTTTGGGAGGAGTTCAAATTGGTTGTCCTTAACCAATTTTTCCCTCTTGAGCTTAGGAAAGTAAGTTGGTGGAGTTTATGAACTTGAAACAAGGCACTATGAGTGTGAGGGAGTATACTCTCAAGTTTAATCAACTTTCAAAGTATGCAACTCATTTGGTGGTTGATCTTAAATCTAGGATGAATAAGTTTGGGATAGGGGTCTCCGACTTGGTAAGTGAGGAATGCCGGTCCGCCATGCTTATTAGTGACATAGACTTGTCTCGGTTGATGACATATGCCAAGAAAATGGAGGAGGAAAAGATGAGGAAGAGAAGGGTGCATGAGTCCAAGAGGGCTCGATTTGAGGCTAATTTGCTAAAGGGTGCTAAATTTATTTAAGGCCAAAGACCTCCTCCTGTTAGCAATAGGAGGTTCGCCAATGTCCCTAGACCTGAAGGTGTTAGTAGGGTGACTCCTATTGATGTGTGCCCTAAATGTTGAAACAGCCATGGAGGCTTATGTTTTAAGATTTCTAATACATACTATGAATGTGGGAGCTTCATCACAAGAACGTAGATTGTACAAGAAGTCGTGGCAAGGTCCGGTATGCTAATGCAGTTCCATTGGGGAGAGGTGGTCCTCAAGGTGATGCGCTAATGCACAATCAATTTTATGCTCTACATGGACGACAAGGGGTTGGTGAGCTCCTCGATGTTGTTACTGGTATGTTAAAAAATCTTTGACTTTGATGTGTATGCTTTGATTGATCAGGGTGCAACCCTTTCCTTTGTTACCCCTCTTATTTCTAAAAAGTTCCACGTTATTCCCGAGTTGTTGCATAAGTCATATGAAGTGTCTACTCCTATTAGCGCCTCTACTGTTGCTAGGAAAGTTTATAAAAGTTTTCCTATTTGCGTTTTGCATAAGTTATTACCTTGTGATCTTGTTGAATCAGACATGGTAGATTTTGATGTCACACTTTTGCTGGATTGGTTCCATGCCAACTATGGTTGTATTGATTGTAGAACCCATAGGATCAAGTTTCAATTTCCTAATAAACCCATTCTTGAGAGGAAAAGTCAAAAAGTGGTGGTCAAGGGTAGATTCATGTCATGCATTAAAACCCGTAAGTTGATTTCTAAAGGGTGTTTGTATCATCTTGTGAGGGTTAAAGATATGGAGTCCAAAGTCCTTTCCATCGAGTCAGTCCCCATTGTAAACAAGTTTCTTGATGTCTTCCCAAATGACCTTCCCGATGTCCCTCATGAAAGGGAGATACGTTTTTGCATAAATCTTCTCCCCGACACTCAACCTATCTCCATTCCCCTATGGCCCCGGCAGAGTTGAAGGAGTTAAAGAAATAATTGAAAGATTTGTTAAAAAGGGATTTATTAGGCCTAGTCAATCACTTTGGGGTTCTCCAGTGTTGTTTGTGAAAAAGAAGGAATAGTCACTTAGAATGTGCATTGACTACTGGCAACTCAATAGGGCCACTATAAAGAATAGGTATCCTCTTGTAAAAATTGATGTCTTATTTGACCAATTGTAAGGAGCTAGCTTTTTCTCTAAGATTGATCTTCAGTCTTCATACCATCAAGTGAGGGTGAGGGAGTGTGACATTCCCAATACGACGTTCTGAACTAGATATGGGCATTATGAGTTTGTTGTGATGTCATTTCGGTGACCTAATGCACTGGCCATCTTCATGGACTTAATGAATAGGATCTTCAAACCTTACCTTGATTACTTTTTTGTGGTCTTCATTGATGATATATTGATCTATTCACATAGTAGGAAGGAGCATATGGGTCATTTAAGGATGGTGTTACAAAGATTGAGGGAGGAGAAATTGAATGCTAAATATAATAAGTGTGAATTTTTGTTAAAGGAGGTTGTATTTTTGGGTCATGTGGTATCAGGGGATGGTATAAAAGTGGACCCTAAGAAAACCAATGTGATTAGGAATTGACCTAGAGCATTGACCTCATCGGATA
>DF366268.1:0-12609 GCA_000787875.1 Solanum virginianum
CTTCAAACCCTTTTCACCACTTCAAAGCTTCACACACGAATTGCTACGCGTTTCGTTGACAAACCAAAGCTTCTACGACTCTTGGGAGATCCACTATACCAAGCTTTAAGCCTTAGAATTGAACAAAGAAGAAAAACACAAAAATTTTTGTGAGGGTACTGTAGCAACCCGAGGCTACATGTACTGTTCACCACCCTCTCAATTTTTTCTAAGTATGGGAAATGACTTGAGCCTCTTCTTGCACATATATATGTGTAAATATAATATCACTTGGCCCTCTTACAACTTATATTCATGTGTGAGTATAATAATAAAAGGTCATGGCCACTTAAAGAATTAATTCTTGGTCAATAACACTTGAACCAATTACAAAGTTACACACTTAGTTTCTAGAATTTGCATTTTCTCCACTTTTAATTACTTAATGAAAGATTTAATAACCTTGGTCTTGTAGGTGTACACTTGTAAATGTAAAATGTCAATAAGCTCATAACCGCATACTTATACAAAGATTCCAACTAAATTTTCAAATTCTTCAAAAGAACATTCAAGTGTCACACTTCCTGAAAATAACACCAATAGTCTCAAAGTTGGCTATGGTACGAAAACACCAACATACGGGTTCTAACACATGATAAATCTTTGTAGTTTTCGATTGGATATAATGTCTCAAATCATAGGCCTTATGAAGAATCAACTATACAAATAAAGTTTATAACTCTAGGAACACATACATGACCAGCAAATGATAATGCCCCATCTGAACTTATAGGGCCTGACCTTCACTACACTGCAATACATTGTCATTTAGTGCTAACACTAACTCATCCTCAAGTTGTCGGGCAAAAATCTGATCAAGTAAAGAAGATTCAGCCCCTACAAAGGCCAATACACATCTGGAGTCTGAAATATCCAATCTAACCATCCTATCAGCTAAAAACTGCATGACTAAAGCTAGGGGTTTCTCCACAATACGAAAATAAGCCAAGTTACCGATACTTCCTATAGACATAAGCCATCTGCTACTATATTTATGTTGCCCAAATAATAGGGAGTACATAGATCATAGTCTACCAAAAGCTCGACCTAGTGCCACTGTCACGATCCAAGCCTAGGGTCAAGAACTCGAAGGAACCCTAAACAAGCCTCAGAGCATATCATTACATATCCTTGGTTGCGGAAGCAATTTGAATGAAAATAAGAGATAAATATAAATAAGGGGAATTGAGACTAAAGGTAAACTACCATTTCATAAATATCAAGAGACATTATAGTTAAAAGTCATAGCATAGATTCATATCATGTCCAACAACACCTCTACTTCATAGATAAGAGCGGAGGCCAAGATAAATCAACCGGGCTCACCCTCATAGTCAATACATAAATTAAGACAGAAAGTCTTAATACATAGCAAAAGATTATAAGTAATGTCCCCGAAATGGAGGACTCACCAACAAGCTTGATAGAAGTCGTACTAGCCACATGAGGGAGGATGATCAAGCGGTACACATGTTCCTACATGGTGACATCACATAGGCATATAATATGCATTAGTACATTTGAATGTACTTAGTGTGTAGGATGTAATGTAACAAAGATAGGCATCATAATCAAAATGCTTAATTAGACAATAGATAAGCATATGACAATATGACATAAATGGAAGATGCTTGGATTAAATCATACTTCCATAGAACATAACATATGTGGAGGGAGTGGCCATTTCTTAGTGCAATCCAAGGTTTATCACCTGCTTGGAGAGGCTTATGGGGTACGAACCCCTCATGAGGTTTTTGAGGTACAAACCCATGGGTTGATAGGTACAAGCCCCTAACATGGTTGATGGAGTACAAAACCCCTCGACAAGGTTGATGGGTACAAACCCCCAACATGGTTGATGGATAGTTGTACCCTACCACCCGTGGTGATCGGAGTACAAACTCCCTGATAGGTTGATGGGCACAAACCCCAATGAGGTTGATGGATCATCGTACCCTACCACCCATGGTAACCAGAGTACGAACCCTTGATAGGTTATCAAGGTACAAACCCCTTGACACGGTTACCCAGCACACAACCCCTATGTAGGGCATGGTCACAAGATAACACTATATAGAATAATATCAATTATACATTTGTCTATCTCATTATCATCTAGTCATCATATCCATACATATATTTCATTATCATTTCTTCATCATTCTATCATCATAGACATACATGCATTTCATCATCATCTCATCATCATTCTATCATCATAGACATATATGTATTTTATCATCATTTTATCACCATTATATAGTCATTTAACTTATAAGAAAAGCATTGAGCCCTCAACTCCTCAACAAGACATAACTGGACATTTTATCAAACACGTAGAGGGTGTGTAGTGCTAGTGTAAAACCATGTAATTCAAGAGTGAAATCATGCTAGTAAATTCAATGTAAAAACTTCAATAGATACTTGGTCAATATACATCAAAATGCTTCATCAAATTTTACAATAGATCTTAGATTCATAGCCCAAAACATGGTAAAATAGTCACAACTTGATGTATGTCAACATAGAGTGCAGTGATTTTCATAATAGATAAGACCCATGAATAATTCAACTTTAAATCATACAATTTTGAGTAAAAAGGAGCTTGGGTATCATGGCTGGGAGGAACCCATGAAAGAAACCCACATACCTTAGCTTTGGAGATGAACTTGATGAAGATTGGAGATGGAGACTTGAAGCTTAAAGAAGAATCTTGAGATTCGGAAAGGATTTTGAGTCTTGAGTTTAGGAGTAAAATATTTAGCTAAGTGTTTTAATGAGTATCGAGGAGTATTTAGAATCATATGAGGGTGAAAAATGGCTAAGTATAGGTAATTTTACGTTTGGAAACACTTAGGCCCAAGACTTAAAAGTCTTGGACCGCAAAAGAAAATAACTGGACAAAAAATGTACATGTTCGCATCATAGGAAGGACGCGAGAATCAAATTTCTTCATCTGGTCACCCTTGGCACATTACGCCAGGGGCATGAAAAGCTCTCTGAAAATCGTCACTTGGAAAATTAAAATTGCTAATCGTTTGCTCTTATATCGGGGTTAGACCTATTTTCCGCTCAAAATGACTCCCTCAACAAGAATATGAAGTTGTATTTTCAATATCGCACACGAATTTTGAAATATAAAAAATTACAATTTTGGGCACTTCCGAGGCATATTTTCGAGCACTTTTTGGGATCGTTTCAATATCTCCTCCTTGGGAACATTCATCCCTGAATGTCATAGAAATCTATATGAGAGACACAAACTTGACAATTTCAACCCATATGGAAATGCAATAATGCACTTAAATATCATTTTAAAATCTCATCATAAGTGTAAAATCATCACGAACTTAGTCAATTTAAACATGAACATATACAATGACATAAGGATAAGACTTAAGATCACATAAAGACTTAGATTAATACCTTAGGCTTGAGTGGAGTGGAAAAGGTAAGGATATACCTTTTGTATATCTGCTTCGGCCTCCCAAGTAGCACTTTTAACTTGTTGATTCCTCCAAAGGATCTTAACGGAAGCGACCTCTTTGTTTTCTCAATCTCTTCACTTGCCTATCCAAGATCTGAACAGGAACCTCTTCATAGGTCAAATTATCTTCAATAACACCCACAACATCAAGAGGTATAATGGCATTCAGATCAACCACACATTTCCTCAACATGGACACATGAAACACCGGATGAACCAAATCCATTTCTCTAGGAAATTCTAACACATATGCTACCTTAAATCACTTTATCACCCTATAAGGAACAACATATCTTGGGCTCATCTTACCCTTCTTACCAAAATGGACCACACACTTCATGGGGACACCTTTAAGTAAACCCATTCACCGACTTGGAATTCAAGATCCCTTCTTCTCACATCGACATAGGACTTTTGGTGACTTGGGTTGTCTTCAGCCTTTCCCTAATCATCATATCCTTCTCAAGAGCCTCCATAACTAGATATGGTCCTAACAAATCTATCTCACCAACCTCAAACCAATCAAATAGTGATCTACAACGTCTCCCATAGAGAGCCTCAAATGAAGCCATACCGATGCTAGAATGATAGGTATTATTGTAGGCAAACTCAATCAGCAAAAGATGATCATCCTAACTACCTTTAAGCTCCAACACATATGCTCTAAGCATATCCTCGAGGGTTTGGACAGTTCTCTCAGCTTGGCCATCCATTTGAGGGTGAAAGGTCATAGAAAGCTTAACTCTAGTACCAAGACCCCTTTGAAAGGACCTCCAAAAGTGAGAAGTGAATTGTGCTCCATAGTTCGATATGATGGACAAAGGTACCCCAGGCAACCTTACCAGGTCTTGAATGTACAACCTTACATAGTCTTCATCCCCATATGTGGTCTTAACCGATAGAAAGAGAGCTTAATTGTTCATCCTATCAACCACCGCCCAAATGGAATTAAACCTTTTCTAGTCTTGGGAAACCCAACCACAAATCCATATTAATCACCTTCCACTTCCAAATAGGAATCTCAATGTCTTGGGTTAGGCCACCCAACCTTTGGTGTTTGGCTTTGACTTGTTGATAACTATGACAACCAGAAATGAATTTGGTGATATCCCTCTTCATGCCTCTCCACCAATACACATCTCTAAAGTCTCTATACATATTAGTGGAGCCGGGGTGGATAGAATAAGAAGGGTTATGGGCCTCATCAAGGATCTTTTCTATCAAACCATTAACACACGGAACACACAACCTACCTTGGTACTTAAGGGCACTATCTCCCCATTGGGAGAAAACCTCTACCTTGCCCTCTTTCACCAAGGCCTTCAATTCCAATAAGTAGGGGATTAAGGTCTTGCTTTTCCTTCATCTTATCATCCAAGGAAGACCTAGAACCATCAACAACAATAATACCCCCATTACTAACCTCTTCCAACCTAACTCCCAATCTATCCAATCGATGCACCTCCCTAGCCATCTCCTTATCACCACCATCCACATGAGCTAGCCAACCCATAGACACCCTACTCAAGGCATCCGCCACCATATTTGTCTTATCGGGATAATAATGCACACTCATATTATATGTACTAGGCTAACCATAGACACCTTACTCAATGTATCCGCCACCATATTTTGCCTTACCAAGATGATAATGGACATTTATGTCATAGCCCTTAAGAAGTTCTTACCATCTCCTTTGCCTCAAATTGAGATCCTTTTGGGTGAAGACATATTCTAGGCTCTTATGATTGGTGAACATATCAACATGTACACCATACAAGTAATAACGCTAAATCAATAATGCAAACACAATGTCGGCTAGCTCATGATCATGAGTCGGGTAGTTCTTTTCATGTACTTTGAGTTTTCTAGAAGCATAGGCTATGATCTTGCCATTTTGCATCAAAACACAATCGAAACTATCCCGGGAAGCATCACAATACACCAAAAATCCCTCAAGCCCATTCGGTAGTGATAATATAGAAGCAGATACAATCTTATCTTTCAATGATTGGAAGCTCCTCTCACATTCATCAGCCTACATAAACTTAACCTTCTTTTGAGTTATTTTTATAATAGGGGAAGAAATAGAAGAGAACCCATTCACGATCCTCTTATAGTAGCCCACTAGGCCCAAGAAACTCCTAATATTCGATGGGGTTAATGGTCTAGGCCAATTTATAATCACATCGGTCTTCTTTGGATCCACCTTAATACCATCCCCCGATACTACATGTCCTAGGAAGGCAACCACTCTCAACCAAAATTCACACTTTTCATATTTAACATACAATTTCTCCTTCCTCAATCTTTGTAACACAACCCTCAAATGAGCCCTATGCTCTTCTTCACATGAGAATAGATCAAAATGTCATCAATGAAGACTATCACAAAGAAAATAAGGTAGGGTTTAAAGATCCTATTCATTAGGTACATAAAGATGGCAAGTGCATTAGTCAACCCAAAAGACATTACCACAAATTCATAATGCTCATATCTAGTCTAAAAGGCCGTCTTGGGGATATCACACTCCCTTAGGTTTACTTGATGATACCCAGATAGAAGATCAATCTTAGAAAAATGGCTAACTCCTTGCAATTGGTCAAAAAAATCATCAATCCTTAGAAGAGGATGCTTATTCTTTATGGTGACCCTATTGAGTTACCGGTAGTCAATACACATCCTAAGAGACCCATCCTTCTTTTTCACATGCAACACTGGAGCACCCCAAGGTGATTGGCTAGGTCTAATAAATCCCTTCTCCAATAAGTCCCTCAATTGTTCCTACAACTCTTTCAACTCTTCCGGGGCCATATGGTAATGGGGAATAGAAATAGGTTGAGTATTGAGGAGGGGGTTTATGCCAAAGTCTATTTCCCTTTCAGGAGGAACACTGGGAATGTCATTTGGGAAGACATCAAGAAACTCATTAACAACCAAAATCGACTCTATAGGAAGGACTTTATACTCCACATCCCTAACCCTTACAAAATGGTAAAGACATCCCTTAGAGATTAACTTACAAGCTTTAATGCAAGAGTTGAATCTACCCTTGACCATCACATCTTGACTTTCCTACTCAAGGACAGGTTTGTTTAGAAATTGGAATTTGACCATATAGGTTCTACAATCAATAGAAGCATAGTATGCATGAAACAAATCCCTCCCAAGAATAATATCCAAATCAACCATGTCTAACTCAACAATATCGCAAGGTAAGATTTTATGCAAAATGCAAATAGGATAACTTCTATAAACTTCCTAGCAACAATAGATGCACCAATAGGAGTAGAGACCTCATAAGACTTATGCAACAACTCGGGGTCAACATGGAACTTTTGGGAAACAAAGGGGGTAACAAAAGAAAGAGTGGCACCCAGATCAATCAATGTATACACATCAAAGTCAATGATTTTCAACACACCGGTGACAATATCGGGGACTTTATCAACCCCTTTCCTTCCATGTAAAGTATAAAATCAATTGTGCCTTGGGGGTCAATGATTTTCAACATATCAATAACAACATCGGGAACTTCATCAACCCCCTTACCTCCCATGCAAAGCATAGAAGCAGTTATGCCTTCGGCACTATCTTGCTGGCCACCTTTCCCCAATAGGACCGTGTTAGCACCTTGTGGACGAACTTCTTTGCCTTTGTTGAGATTTTGAGGGCAATCCTCCTTTTTATGACCCACCTCCCCACAACAAAAGCATACATTAGTATCTCTCAAACATTGACCCTTATGGCGCCTTCCACACCCAGGACATACCTTATTAGGAACAACAACACTAACACCTTAGGCCCTTGGAAAGTTATTGGCAACCCTCCTTTGAAATGTATGAGAAGACCCTTTGCCTTTATAGAACCGGCCACCCTTTTGGAACATACCCTAAAAATAGGCCCTTTTGGCCTCATGAATCCTCCTCTTCCTAATTTCTCTTCTTTCATTTGTTCGACATAGGTCATCAAATGGGACAAGTCCATATCACCGATCCACATAGCAGATCGACATTCTTTACTCACTGAGTTAGACACCCCCATCACGAAGTTGTTCATTCTTAACCTTGGGTCGGCAAACAAGTAAGGAGCAAACTTTGAAAGTTAGTTGAACATGAGGGCATATTCCCTCGCACTCATTGACCCTTATCTCAAATTCATAAATACCACCAATTTAGCTTCTCTAAGCTCAAGAGGCAAAAATCAATCAAGGAAAGCCACTTTGAACTCTTCCTGAAGCACCACATAGTTGACTCCCTTCTCTTCTATCCATTGGTTATACCATATTTGTGCTACCCCTTTGAGTTGGTAGGTCGCAAACTCTACTTTTTCCTTTGATATACCACCTATGATAGCCGATATCTTGTAGACCTCATTGATTAACTCTTAAGGGTCCCCATCTACCTTTGACCTATAGTATTTTGGGGGATTCATTCTCATGAAGTCTCTCATCTGAGAGGCCGGTGTAGGAGCATCAGGGGCTTGGGCCCCTTGGTTTGCTTGATTAGCCACAACTTGTGCAAGCAAGGTGAGAGCATCCTTAAGATCTCCATTAGCCGATTGCTCCTCGGGTGAGCGGGCTCGTCTCCATCTCGTGTTAGGCATGATCTAGCATAACAAAGAACAAGTGTTAGAGAAGGAAACTTACTTCAACTCTATAGAATGACTTAGAGCATAAGGATGGGAAACATTTCAAAAAATGTTTTATATCCTCCTACTCATAGTTATGGTGCACAACAAAATCATGAATAGGATTCTAATCAACCCGGTGTGTTGGACTCTGAGGATCTAACAATCTAGAGCTCTGATACTACCTTTGTCACAACCCAAGCCTAGGGCCTTAACGTGACCAGTGTATGGGGAACCCAAAGGAACCCTAAATAAGCCTCATAGAATATCATTACACATCCTTGGTCACGGAAGCAATTAGAATGATAATAATAGATAAATATAAACAAGGGGAATTGCGACTAAGAGTAAACTTCTATATCATAAATATCAATAGACAATAGAGTCAAAGCTCATAGCATAAATACATATCATGTCCAACAACACCTCTACTACATAGATAAGAGCGGGGGCCAAGGAAAAGCGATCGGGCTCACCCTTATAGTCAATACATAAGTCAAGAGAGAAAATCTTAATACATAGTAAGAGATTATAAATAATGTTCCCGGATTAGAATACTTACCAACAAGCTTGATAGAAGTCGTACTAGCCACGTGGAGGATCAAGTGGTATACTGGTTCCTACATGGTGACATCATATGGGCATAGAGTATGCATTAGTATGTTTAAATATACTAAGTATGTAGGATGCAATGGAATAAAATATATGTATTATAATCAAAATGCTTAATTAGACAATAGATGAGCATATGGGAATATGACATGAATTGAAGATGCTTGGGTTAAATTATATTTTCGTAGAACATAATGTATGTGGAGGGAATGACCATTTCTTAGTGCAATCCAAGGCCTATCACCAGCTTAGAGAGGTGCATGAGGTACGAACCCTATCATGAGGTTGTTGAGCTACAAACCCCCTAATGGGTTGATGGGTATAAACCTCCGACATGGTTGATGGAGTAAAAACCCCCCAACAAGGTTGATGATCTTGACTTTCCTACTCAAGGACAGGTTTGTTTAGAAATTGGAATTTGACCATATAGGTTCTACAATCAATAGAAGCATAGTATGCATGAAACAAATCCCTCCCAATGTGTAAAAACCCCCCAACAAGGTTAGTGGTTCGTCGTACCCTACCCCCCGAGGTGATCGGAGAATAAACCCCTTGATAGGTTACCAAGGTATGAACACCTTGACAAGGTTACCCGATGCGCAACCCCTGAGTAGGGCATGGTCACAAGCAACACTATATAGAATAATGTCATTTATACGTTCATCTATCTTATAATTATCTAGTCATCATATCCATACATATATTTCATCATCATTTGATCATCATTCTATCCTTATTTCATCATCATTATCATCATAGACATACATGTATTTCATCATCATCTCATCATCATTCTATCATCATAGATATACATGCATTTCATCATCATTTCATCATTTTTCTATCATCATTATATAGTAATTTAACTCATAAGATAACCATTGAGCCCTTAACTTCTCAATAAGCTATAACCAGACATTTATCAAACACGTAGAGGGTGTGTAGTGCTAGTGTAAAACCATGAAATTCAAGAGTAAAATCATGCTAGTAAATTCAATGTAAAACCTTCAATAGATACCTGGTAACACCCTCAAGCAATATAGATCAAAATCCTTCATCACATCTTACAATAGATCTTAGATTCATATCTCGAAACATGGTAAAATAGTCACAACTTCATGTACCTCAATATAGTGTGCAACGATTTTCATAATAGATAAGACCCATGAATAATCCAACTTTAAAATCATGCTATTTTGAGTAAAAAGGAGCTTAGGTATCATGGGTAGATGGAACCCATGAAAGAAACCCACATACCTTAGTTTTGGAGATGAACTTTATGAAGATTGGAAATGGAGACTTGAAGCTTGAAGAAGAACCTTGAGATCCGGAAAGGGTTTTGAGTCTTGAGTTTAGGAGTAAAATATTTGGCTAAGTATTTTAATGAGTACTGAGGAATGTTTAGAATGATATGAGGGTGAAAATGGCTAAGTATAGGTATTTTTACGTTTGGGAATACTTAGGCCCAAGACTTAAAAGTCTTGGACCACAGGAAAAATAAATGGACAGAAAATGTACATGTCTGCATTGCACTAGGACGCGAGAATCAAATTTCTTTATCTGACGTGCCAAGGGTGCGAAAAGCTCTCTGAAAATCATCCCTTGAAAAATTGAAATTGCTAATTGTTTGCTCTTAAATCAGGGATAGACCCATTTTCCACTTAAAATGACCCCCTGAACATGAATATGAACTTGAATTTTTGATATCACGCATGGAATTTGAGATATATGAAAATTATGATTCCAGGCACTTCCAAGGCATATTTTCGAGCACTTTTTGGGGTCGTTACAGCCACTATCCAAAATTAAGATACCTCTGTGCATAATGTGCTAAAGGTATGATGATCAATGTAAATCTCATAGTGAACTCCATATAGATAATACCTCCATATCTAACTTTAAGTTAATGAGTAGGGTAGTTCCACTTGTGAGCTCTTAATTGCCCCAACATATATGCAATAACTCGGTGCTGCTACATTAATACACACCCAAACTGGCACCATGTGCATCCAAATATATAATGAATCCCTTTGCCTAAACTGGAAGAGTCAAGACAAAAGTGGTGGTAAGCATCTTTGTAAGCCTAAGGAGTTTGTCTTACGGACAATCATCACTATAAGCTTCATAATTATACAACATATTGCCAGAGCCATCCAATACCTTTCTAGGATAAGGGATGAACTTAATTTATGGATTCATCTAATAGGCCTTCTCAAATGCAAGTGAGGATTTGTACAAGTTTGGTTATCATACCTACCTACATAGTTTATGGGTTATAGTTATTATTACTCTTACCCATATCAATGCTCAATATCACTCCCAAAATATCAGTTATATGCTCATAATATTAAGAATGTAACTACTCAATTAGCTTACTTAATGTTCTAAAACTTAGTTGAACTTTAACTTTCTCAACTAGTCATGTTCCTTTAAAACTACAATCTCATTCAATGAAAATACATGAAATATCTTTGTTCTCAACTCAATTTTCAAGATAGTAATTTAAGTATACAACATATTATGGAAATCATGATATAGGCTTCTTACTCAATTCACACTTGAACTTGAAAATCTTCATGAATTCTTTACTTGTAATTGAACTTAAAATTTCTTAGTTTCACAACTCTATCAATAGTATGTCATTTAAATACTATAATTTACTTTAAAGAAGCTAACTTATGCATGAAATTCAAGGAAATTTACTTAGGATAAAGAAAGAAATTTAAACTCGTCTCTTTCTTTAACTGGGTGCACGGAATTATAGGAGTCAAGGATTTTTAGAATTAATTCATCTTTTAGAGAGTCTTAAATACCTATAGCATGAAGATTTGTGAGGAATTTGAAAGATGGAAATCAATACTATCTTTTCCATGTTTTTCCTCTGCCTAAGTTTCTCAAAGTTTGTACATATTTTGAGACAAATTATATGGAGGTAAATTATATGAGGATATATATTTTAAAATTATGTAGGCTAAGTCTAGGAAGAATAAAGAAAAGATGGGAATACCATTACTAAAAATTGAAAATCGGGTACAGTGATGGAGGAAGTGTTCTATGAGGACTTATTTCCTTCGAGTTCAATTTTTTTAGAAAATTTCCATAGTGAAATTGAAGTATGGTGGGGCAGGTCTGCATTGCATCACAAACCTATTGCATACTCTTCTGGTTAAGAAACTTTCCCATGAAAAACTATCTTTCAATTTCCTTGGCAAAGAATTTCACCTATGCCATTTTTATACATATTTTGATCCCCTTTTAATTTTTACCTGGTCTTAGTTAGAATATCTTGGGGTGTTATATTTTCTTAATGATTTTGAAATGCTACTAAAATGTATATATCAAATAATTGATGGTTATGACAAACGTTTGAGAGTTATGAAGACTGTTAATACTAATTAAGCAGTTTCTAAGGTGGCTAGACCAGTTTTTGAGTTTATGGCAGATCATCTGGTGGCTTAGAATCAACAACCTTAGCTCCAAACTTAGGGGCATGTGCTTAAAGGATAATTGGTAGATTCTCAAGCTAAGGTACGCTAGCTGAAGGATAGGTTTATTTAACAAAAGTAGAACAGTAATGCAAGGATCGACATGTTGTTGAAAATTATTGCCTCTTCCCCATCCCCTTCAGCCCTATGATCCCTTTTCATCCCCTAACATAATCCCCTCATGCATTTTTTCTAATCCCATGGGTTCTCTTTTGGATGTTCAGACAATATTTTTTAACTTGTGGATATGTTTCTCTAATGCTTGATCTATTGGTGCCCAATTAGGCTTAAATTATACTACTTCCTTTCTTATTTTTATCTATTCCTCGTGTATTTTCCATCTTTAGCATGTCTAGT
>DF366268.1:12653-23230 GCA_000787875.1 Solanum virginianum
CAGTAGAGGCTTCATGGAGTGTATTTTCCATCTTTAGCATGTCTAGTTAGGATGGCTAATATTCTCAAATTGGTTGTGTCGTGTTGTCTTGGTGTGTTTCTGATTACATATATTGTTTATTTTGTGTTGACCTTGTTCTTTTCTTATTTAGGGGGAAGATATCCATATCACATTGTATGTGTGGGTTGAAAGGTTTGTGTAACACTCGAGAAATTACCAAAGTACCACTAGAATGGAATCATGCGCAAAATGTATCTTCCCAAGCTCCAATAAAAAATACGAGACTGGATTTGCGATTAGTACAAAAACTAAGTGTTAAAATGGCCTCGACTTGATTTTAGAGCAATCGAGTTGAAAAATAAACTTTCGTAATTAAATCTGAAAACTGTGTTAGTGCGCACCCAAGGCACGATGCGCTTGGGACGTGGACCAACGCTTATATTATTTTTCAAAATTTTCTAGGGGATTAAAAAATTGATCGGAAAGCAATTTATGAAAATATACAGATAACACGCATTTGACAAATGCGTTTTATGTGTATTTTCATACAAAAATATTTTTTTAACACGTTTTAAGTTTTTAGTCAAAAATTATACATGTGCGCATCCTAGGCGCATCGCGGAATGAGTTTTCTTAATTAAAAACTTTTCTTTTATTTCGTGAGGGGAATTTTGGTCAATCCCTACCCCTTCTAGACTTCATCCACGACCAATATAAGTCGTTTTAGGTCTAAAAGGGGTTTCTAAACCTATTCTAAACTTCCTTATGATAAAGTTGAGTTGGGGTTCTTGAGAGAAGAAGAGAAGATAAGCTAGGGTTCTAGAGGTTTAGGTCAATCCCATGCGAATTCAACTATCTATCTCCCTAACAGGTATGTAAAGCTATCCAAAATTTATCCTCCTACTATTTTAAAGCTTAAATTACTAGTTTCCATTCAAGATTTTAGTTAAAAATTAAGATCAACGTTCCCTGTATTCTTAGCCAAGTTCATTGAAGATATATTCATGCATATTTTCTTGAAAATGATCATGACTCTTGTTGATTTTACTAATGATTAAGATATTGAGACAAGATTTGTAGTAATGGTTGAAATTATGAGAACCCTATATCTACTTTATGAAAGATTATAACGTTTACACTTTGAGTTAAGTTTGAGCAATATTTGAAGTTTGTGTTTTGTAAAATAGCTGAGTAATGCATATATGTCTTTGCAATAACTATAATGATAGGTTTTCCAGTCAAAGAAAAGAGACTAGTTAAGAAAAGTGTAAGAAAAGCTAAAGTTGGGCTAAGTCCCGAAAGATTAAGAAGACATTTTGAGAAGTCTTACACTTGAAGTTATGAGCATTATAAAAGTATTTTGAGAGTAATATTAAGCACCGATATGAGCAAGAGTAATCATAACTTGAACTCATAAACTACGTAGCCAACATAGGATAGGATTGTACCTGAAGACAATTCCTCGTTTTCCACTAAGATGGCCTAGTTTTGGGATAGATCCACTCCCCTAGTTTTTCGTCCCTTACCCCGAAGCGTATGAGATGACTCTGGTAGCATGGACAAGATGTTGTATCACCACGAAGCTTATAGTGGTAGTTGTCAGTTAGAGAAACCCCCCAAGTTAAATAAAGTTAGATTTACAATTATACTTTCAACATATGTTATATTTTCAGCATATATTGCATTCATTACTTATACTTTACATATTAATATATGTTGTATTTACCTTAAAAGTATTGTCTACCTCGAGTTTTAATTTTGGCCATTTTTCATTCCATACATTCCACGTACTGATGCCTTTGGCACTGCATCATTTTATGATGCATATTCAAGTATCCACATAACATCAGATATTCAGTACGTCAGCTTTCCAGAGGCAATGGGTGAGACCTCTTTGCTTTTAAAGAACTCTATTCAGTGTAGTTTATGTATTTTATTTCACAGTCAGGTAGTCGTGGATCTTGTTGCAGCACCTATCACTGTACAGTAGAGGCTTCATGGACAGAGTTAGTGAGTTAGTCTAGTCTTTTCATTCAAACATTTTAACCATTATTACTAATGTACTAAGAGATGTTTCCAGATTTTGTATAAAGCATGATTGAGACTCTTGAGTTTTACTATATATTTTAAAAATTTCATAAGAGATGTTTCCAGATTTTGTATAAAGCATGATTGAGACTCTTGAGTTTTACTATATATTTTAAAAATTTCATAAGAGATGTTTCCAGATTTTGTATAAAGCATGATTGAGACTCTTGAGTTTTACTATATATTTTAAAATGTTCATCTTGTATAGCTTTCACACGCATGTTAAAGTTAGCAGGCCATGGGTTCGCTTGGGGACCAGTAATAGTTTCTTGAGTGACAGTCACGTCTAGGGTGTAGACTCGAGGCGTGATAAACTTGGTATCAGAGCACAGAGTTTAGGTGTCCTAGGGTGTCTATGATGTCATATCTATTGGATTTTATTTATTGTTATGAGGGCCTCACTTCTATAAATGAGGGACTTTTGACATCTAAGAAAAGTTTCCCTTCTTCCATATTCTAAATCATGCAATAGAGTTACTTTCTAAGAAACTTTTCTAGATTCGTGCCTTTGCTAGATTAGTTCGACTGTCTCTCATACTCAAGGTAGTTAAAACAAAAAATTCCAGATCATTACTATTGAGTTACTTTCAAATAAAGTATTTAGAAAATAAGAGATTGCCCCAGGCTTGAGAGGAGCCAACTTGCATGCTTAAGCTTATCGATCCAAAATAATGTACTCTTATTCATATGAATCGTGCATTTGAGTTAGAACAAGATAGGATATATTTCCAGACTATGTTTCCTAAATCGTTCTGCATATATTATTCTTGAGAAAAAGTTAAGTTATGCCTCTAATACTTAGTAGTATCCCCTTCCCTTGAGAGAAAATGATTGAAGGCCTTTTTAAACCATGTGACAGAATATTCCTAGAGCTAGAAAGATGTAGAAATCATGAAGAGTGAGATTAGAAATTGCTTGAAGTTGGTAGGTAAGAATCATGTGGTGAAAAGTCGAGACCCTTCTAAGTTTTTGTTAAAGGATATTACAAATCCCCTAGCTTCCATGATAAGGTAAAGAAGAGTTGTTAGTTAGTATAAGATGGTACGCACTCCAATATGAAAGGAGTTAATATTAAAGTAGCTTGGTGTCAGTAATGATAAGTATAAGTGTTGAATATAAGAAAAGGGGGCATACAATAGTAGATCTAAATTGGGCTCATGATTGTGAAAAGGAGAGTCATGGGAGATTTATAGAGTTATGAGCTTAGCTAGGTAAAGAGGTATAACAGATGAGTGGATATTATCTAACTTATGAAAGGGAGTGTGATGATAGACTATACTTAGACAGACCATGAGTTGGAGAATTATTTCTTATCATGATATTTAGTGATCCAACAATTCTTGACCTTATCTGGTAGCAGACTATACTTAGACAGACCATGAGTTGGAGAATTATTTCTTATCATGATATTTAGTTATCTAACAATTCTTGATCTTATCTAGTAGTTTAGAGTTACTAAAGTGTATATATATGAGAAGTGTCAATGCACATGTTTAGTATGAAACCTTAAGCTTGAACTTTAAGTGACTGTCATGTAAAGAGGGGACAGCAGGATGAAAGTGATACTATTAGTTGGAGGTTTGGTCTAGTACGCTTGACATAGCATAAGCGAGAAAATTAACCTATTGACTTGAAAGAAGTATGATGTTACAAGAACATTGTATGTGATCCTTAGATGAAAATAGTGAATTAAGCCTAAGCCATTAGATAAGAAGAGGGCCTAAGCTGCATATCAAAGATAGCCTATAAATGAGACATATGTTGATTAGGTATTTGCCATGGGATTTTAGTGGACGTAGGTTTCTAAGATTTTATCTAGTTATTATGAGCTTGTATGAACATGATAGGAGAGTGTAATACCTATGTTAGTATTAGATCCTAAGTTTGAATTGTGAGGAGTGTTGTGAAAAGGGATTTAACATTGCGATAGTAATAGTCTTAATTGGGGAATTACTCTAATAGGCTCCCTATAGTGTATGCTCGGGATTAAGATGTTGACTTTCAAGGAATATTGTATGAGTATGGTGTAGGTTCCCCATTGGTAGGAATAATGGATTGAGGATAACTCGTTGGATAGCAAGATGTTTGAGATGTGTAGCTATGATAGTGTAAAACTATATAAAGCTCCAAGTTATGACTGCTACAAGAATCTAGATAGTATATTTGAGTTGTCAATGTGGAGTAGGCTAATGTAGACATTCTCCACTACCCTTAAGAGCTGAGTTCAAAGAGGATAACCATAGATAATGAGGAATCTCTATTATAGTCCAGGCTTTCTTTGGTCCAATGTAGGTGAACATAGAAGGTGCGGATTACCGGACCAAAAAAGAAGATATTAGATCCTAAGTCATGGAGAGCAGCTATTATGCCAATAAGAGTAGTAAGAAATAAAAGATGTCTATAATGATATACAAAAGAAAGTTAGAAGTAGGTATCACAGAAGAGAGTTTCAGCAGCAGTTTCACATCTTTGAGTAGTAAGTAAGAAGGGGATGTAAGCATTTTGTACATAGTGGTGCTTCTATCATCTGGAAGGTTGTACTTATAGCTTAGTAAAGAGAATCAGTTCACAGACTTAGAGAGGTGCCTTTTGAGCTAAGGGGGAGATGTTTAGGTAATAAACCAAAGTAGATCTTGAGCTTTTGATAGTGATAAGTTGATCAGAATAAGGTGTTGAAGCTTTTCTATTTCATATATACTCCTTATACTTCATCATTATGATGCTTTATTCCTATCTTATGCAAGGGCACCATGCCCATGATTCAGACCCATGCATTTTATATGTTGATCCATGTTCATGCTCATCTCTTAAAGTGAGAAGTGATATCTTTATTCAACAATTCTGATCCTATCTCATGAACTAATAGTTTCCAGCCTTATGTTGCCCAAGACAAGACTTGAGCTTTACAGTATACACAGTTCCATAAACTCGTGATGAGCCCCTAGTGAAATCATATTACATTATGAATGTCCTCATATTAGATTTCTTAAGTGAATCATGCTTATGGTATTTTACTCTAAGCCCTTCTAGTAATTTTTCTTTTTGTATTGGTAGTGATGTTAATGATGGCTGATATATTGTGACAGATGAAAGAGGACGGGTGTCACTTATGGTGGCAAGTATAGTATGATCATCCCATTTAAGGTTACAAGTAGAAAAAATGAGATTTTGTTGTGTATAAGAAACTGGTAATAGTAGATTGGTATTGAAACGACCCCGAAAAGTGCCCAAAAATGTGCCTTAGAGTGCCCAAAATTTTAAATTCCATATATCTCAAACTTTATTTTCTATCTCAAAAATCTGACTTCATATTCTTGTTCAGGGGGTCCAAATTAGGTCAAAAAGGGTCTAACCTCAGTTTAAGAGTGAAAGATTAGCAATTATGTAATTCCAAGAACGTAAATTCCAATAGGGTTTCCACGTTGCCCTCGCAACGTGCCCCAGTACATTTAGGGACTATTTTTTTTAGCTCGGTGCAAGACTTCTAATTCTTGGGGCTAAGTGTTCCCAAACATGTTTTTACCTATACTTAGCCAAATTTCACCCTCACATCATCCTAAACATTTCCCAATACTCACTCAAACACTTAGTCATATTTTCACTCCCCAAATTCAAGTACAAAACCCTCATCCTAAGCTAAGGTTCTATTTCAAGGTTCTTCTTCAAACTTCTTGTCTCCATCTCCAATCGTCACCAAGTTTATCCTTACGCTAAGGTATGTGGATTTTGTTTATGGGTTCCTTTCAACCATGATACCCAAGCATCCTTTAACTCAAATTGCATGATTTAAAGTTGATTTACAAATGGGTCATGATTATTATGCAATTTATTTTATATAAAGTGTTGCTTTAGACCATTCTTGATCCGGGTGACCTAGTTTAGGGGTACATATCTCAACCACTATGGTGATGGGTGCTATCATCATTAATAATAATGAGGGGTTTGTACTTCATACGCTAGGGTGATGAGTGCTATCACTACCAAACTTGTTTGTACCTCACACACTAGGGTGATGGGTGTTATCATCACTAACCTACCAAGGGGTTTGTACTTTGAAAATCTAGCTTGATCTCTTCTACACATATGATATTCTATATAAGCATGAATTACTAAGTATGTTTTACTGATGGATTGATCATACATGTCATATTGTTATAATTATGCCTATTGCCTATTGTTATGCATTTTGATTATGATGCTCAATTCTTGTTTACGCTGCATCCTAAATACTTAGTACATTCAAATGTAGTAACCATACTCTATGCCACCATGATGTCACCATGTAGGAATCGATGCCCAAGTTGATCCTCCCCCTCCTCCACGTGGCTAGTTAGGTACTATTTAAGCTTGTTGGTAAGTCCTCCACTTTGGGGACCTTAGTCTATGATTCCCCTTTTATGTATTGAGATATTCTTTTTTATTGTCTATTTTGACCATGAGAGTGAGCCCGATTACTTTGTCTTGGGCGCTGCTCTTATCTATGTAAAAAGGTATTTGTTGGACATGCTATGTATCTATGCTAAGAGCCTTGACTCTGTTGTTCTTGATATCTATGATATGAGCTTATCTCTTGTCTCTTGATTATGATGTTGTACAAGCTTTTCCCTAGTCGTATTGCCTCTATTCTTATTCTTTTATGTTGTATCTGTTGCTTCCGCGACCAAGGATGTGTAATGATGTTCCAAGAGGCTTGCTTGGGGTCCCCTTGGGTTCTCCTTGCATCGTGTCATGTCTATTCCCAAGGCTTGGATCGTGATAAACTTGGTATCAGAGCACTAGGGTGATAGATCCTCGGAGTCCAACACACTATGTCGATTAGAGTCCTATTCATGGTTGTGAAGCGCGTTGTGACTATGAATATGAGGCTATGAGATGTTTTGGGAAATGTTTCCCTTATTCATATTGTAAGTCGTGCTATAGAGTGGCGGTAAGGTTTTTCCCTAACAATTATTCTTTGTTATACTAGATTATGCCAAACACTCAAGGACGAAGGGCCCAAACTTATGAGGACCAACCTAACAATGATGAGTTTTGGGATGCTCTCACTATGCTTGCCCAAGTTGTGGCCAACCAAGTCAATCAAGAGGCCTAAGCCCCTCATGCTACTACCATGAAGCTAGGGTAAGAGACTTCATGAGGATGAATCCTCTGATTTTCTATGGGTCAAAGGTGGATAAAGATCCACTAGAGGTCATTGATGAGGTCTACAAAATCTTAAATATTATAGGTGTTGGGCTAAATGAAAAGATGGAGTTGGCAACGTACCAACTAAAAGCGGTAACCCAAATATGGCATGATCAATCGAAAAATGTGAAGGGGGTTGGTAATGTGGTGCTTTATGAGGAGTTCAAATTGGCTTTCCTTAACCAATTTTCCCTCTTGTGCTTAGGGAAGAAAAGTTGGTGGAGTTTATGAACTTGAAACAAGGTGCTATGAGTGTGAAGTAGTATGCCCTCAAGTTTAATCAACTTTCAAAGTATGCTCCTCATTTGGTGGCTGATCCTAGATCTGGGATGAACAAGTTTATGATGGTGGTCTCCGACTTGGTAAGTGAAGAATATTGCTCCACCATGCTAACTAGTGATATGTACTTTCTTGGTTGATGACCTATGCTGAGCAAATGGAGGAAGAAAAATTAAGGAAGAGAAGGGGGCATGAGGCCTAGAGGGTCTGTCTTGGTGGAAGTTCCAAAGGGGTAGCAGGTTCCATCAAGGCCAAGGGTCTCACTATGCTTCTAATATGAGGTTTGTCAATGACCTCCCTAGGCCTCAAGGTGTTGGTATTGTGGCTCCTATTGATGTATGTCCTAAATATAGAGGGGGTCATAAGTACCTATGTTTGAAGGGTTCTAATGCTTGCTATGAATGTGGGGAGCTTGGTCACAAGAAGATAGATTTTCCAAGAAACCATAGCAGGGGCCGAGGTCTGAATGCGATTCTATTAGGTAGAGGTGGTCCTCAAGGTGGTACCCCAAGGCACAACTGGTTTTATGCACTACATGGGAGTCAAAGGGTTGGTCAAGTCCCTGATGTTGTTATCAGTATGTTGAAAATCTTTGACTTTGATGTGTATGCTTTGATTGATTCGGGTGCCACTCTTTCCTTTGTTACCACTTTTATTGCTAAAAATTTTCATGTTGTCCCCGAGTTATTGCATCAGTCATATAAATTGTCTACTCCTATTGTTGTCTCTATTGTTGCTAAGAAAGTTTATAGGAGTTATCCTATTTACGTTTTGCATAAGTTGTTGCCTTGTGATCTTGTTGAATTAGACATGGTAGTTTTTGATGTCATACTTGGGATGGATTGGTTGCATATCTATTATGCTTCTATTGATTGTAGAACTCGTAGGGTCAAGTTTCAATTTCCTAATGAACCCTTCCTTGAATGGGAAAGTCAAGATGTGGTGGTCAAGGGTAGATTCATTTCATGCATTAAAGCCCATAAGTTGATTTCTAGGGAATGCTTGTATCATCTTGTGAGGGTTAAAGATGTGGTGTCCAAAGTCCCTTCCATTGAGTCGGTCCCCATTGTAAATGAGTTTCTTGATGTCTTCCCAAATGACCTTCCCAGTGCCCCTTCCCAAAAGTGAGATAGATTTTGGCATAGATCTCTTTCCTAATACTCAACCTATCTCCATTCCCCCTTATCGTATGGCCCTAGTGGAGTTGAAGGAGTTAAAGGAACAATTGAAAGATTTGTTGGAAAAGGGATTTATTAGACCTAGTCAATCACCTTGGGGTGCTCCGGTGTTTTTTGTGAAAAAGAAGGATGGGTCACTTAGAATGTGTATTGACCACCGGCAACTCAATAGGGTCACTATAAAGAATAGATATCCTCTTTCAAGATTGATGACTTGTTTAGCCAATTGCAAGGGGCTAGCTTCTTCTCTCAGATTGATTTTCAGTCCAGGTATCACCAAGTGAGGATGAGGGAGTGTGATATTCTTAAGATGGCCTTCTGGACTAGATATGAGCATTATGAGTTTGTTGTTATGTCTTTTGGGTTGACTAATATATAGGCCATCTTCATGGATCAAATGAATAGGGTCTTCAAACCTTACCTTGATTCCTTTGTTGTGGTTTTCATTGATGATATATTGATCTATTCATATAGTAGAGAGGAGCATATAGGTCATTTTAGGGTTGTATTACAAAGATTGAGGGATGAGAAATTGTATGCCAAATATGATAAGTAAGAATTTTGGTTGAAGGAGGTTACATTCTTAGGTCATGTGGTGTCAAGAGATGGTATAAAAATGGATCATAGGAAAACTGATGTGATTAGAAATTAGCCTAGACTATTGACCACAACGGATATTAGGAGATTCTTGGGCCTTGCAGGTTACTATAGAAGATTTGTGAATAGGTTCTCCTCCATTGCTTCCCCTATGACCAAATTGACTCAAAATAAGGTTAAGTTTATGTGGATCGATGAATGTGAAAGAAGCTTCCAAACATTGAAGGATAGATTGTGTCCACTCCTATAATGTCACTACCGAATGGTCTTAAGAGTTTTGTTATGTGTTATGATGCATCTAGAGTTGATTTGGGTTGGTGCTAATGCAAAATGGAAAGGTCATAGCTTATGCTTCTAGACAACTCAAGTTACATGAAAGGAACTACCCTACCCATGATCTAGAGTTAGCCGCCATTGTGTTTGCATTAAAGATTTGGCGTCTTCTAGACAACTCAAGTTACATGAAAGGAACTACCCTACCTAATATCTAGGATTTATCTCCGTTGTGTTTACATTAAAGATTTGGCGTCATTACTTGTATGGGGTGCATGTTAATGTCTTCACCGATCATAAGAACCTTTAATATTCTTCACTGAAAAACATCTCAACTTGAGACAAAGATCTCAACTTGAGACAAAGAAGGTGGCTAGAACTTCTCAAAGATTATGACATGAGTGTGCATTATCATTCGGGTAAGACAAATGTGGTGGCGAATACTTTGAGTCAGGTATCAATGGGTAGCCTCGCCCATGTTCATGGTGGTGATAGGAAAATGGCTAGAGAGGTACAAAGATTGGCTAGATTGGGGGTTACGTCCGAAGATGTTAATGATAATAGTGTTATGGTTATTGATGGGTCTAAGTCTTCTTTGGTTGATGAGGTGATAGCAAAACAAGATCTTGACTCCTCTTTGGTTGAATTAAAGGCCTTGGTGAAAGAGGGTAAAGTAGAGGTTTTCTCCCGAGGGGAAGATGGTTCCCTTAGGTATCAAAGTAGGTTGTGTATGCCTTGTGTTGATGGTTTAAGGGAGAAAATTCTTGATAAGGCCCATAATTCTCTTTATTCTATCAACCCCAGTTCCATCAAAATGTATAGAGACTTGAGGGATGTGTATTAGTGGGGAGGCATATAGAGGGACATTGCAAAATTCATTTTCGGTTAGCATAGTTGTCAATAAGTCAAAGCTGAGCATCAAAGGCCGAGTGGCCTAACCCAAGACATAAAGATTCCCACTTGGAAGTGGGAGGTGAT
>DF366266.1:5843-19752 GCA_000787875.1 Solanum virginianum
CAACTCAAGTAGCTTGTATCGAATACATTTGAGTCTCACACTGGCTGTTGTTTTCTCTACTGGGTTGAGCAAATCTTGGGGGAATATCTACATACTGCAGCTGTGGTTGCTGGGAGGCCAAGAAGCCATGGTTAATTGAAAAAATAGAGGTCACACCTCTTTAGAAAGTGGAGTTCCACTTGAAGATTATGTTTGCTCCCCGTGGGTCACACTATTATTTACTCCTGGAAAGCAAAGGTACAGAGCAGTCCTTTTGATGCCTCTAATTGTTGTTAATGATATATACTTTAAATCCTAAATTATATTGTATCTTTGTGCTATGTTGCTCAACTACTCTCTATATTAGATTAGTCGAATAAAATAGGAATTTTTTAAATTTTGTGAGTACTTTGCCATTTGGTTAGCTAATACTTCCTCCGTTTCAATTTGTTTGTCTTATTTTCTTTTTTAGTCTGTTTGAAAAAGAATGCCTCTTTCCCTTTTTTTTCGCCAACTTTTTAGTTCTTACTTTTCACACGACATGTTTAAGACCACAAAATCAAAGAGAACTTATGTACATTCCACAAATATTTAGTTTAAGACCACTAGATTCAAATGTGCTTTTTGTTATTAGTTGCTCTTTCTGTTCCCCTCTTTTCCTTTCCTTTCCTTTTTCCATTTCTAGTTTATTCTGCTTATAGGTTTTTGAGACGAGGGTTCCTAAGAAACAACCTCTCTACCTCTATGAGGTAGTGTTAAGGTCTGCGTACATTCTACCCTCCCTAGACCCCACTTGTGGGATTCCACTGGGTATGTTGTTGTTGTAAGCTCTGTGCCAAGTCAAAACGAGACAAATAAATTAAAACGGAAAAAGTAGCTAAGAGGTCACAACTAGGAGTATAGGATGTTTGCTTCTTTTTTTCCCAGATAAGACCAACTAGTTAGTTGAACCTGTAGCTTTACTTGGTAATTAATAAAATTTCCTTAACTGCCAATATATGAAGAAAAGTAAATTGAATTACAGGATGGTAAAAACTGTTGTGTTGTGATCTTAAATGGCTTCTTTTCTGCTTAATCCATGGGAAGGATGGAAAAGTGCAGCTGACTGTAATTGTGATTTTAAATACTTCCTTTTCTACTTAATCCTTGTGAAGGATTGAAAAGTGCAGTTGATTATTACATTGAGTTTGTGCTTTTCTCTCCCCTAGTAACTCCATATCTTGCTAGGTGGATGTGATTAGCATTGATGAAGCTCAGTTCTTTGATGACCTTTATGATTACTATTGCAATGCTGCTGAGCTTGATGGGTTGCAGGCCTAGATGGTGATTACTTGAGGTATTCCTTGAATTTCTGGAAACTACTTTCTGAATCTAAATAGCATACTCAATTTCTTTCCATAGCTCTGAACTTGGAATTTTCTGATCCTACTACTCTTTTTACCTCCAACATTATTTAGCAAAAGATTTTTGCTCTTACATAGTATTGGGTGCTTGCTTGCAGGAAGAGCTCGACATAATTCCAGTTGTGGATACTGTGATAAAGTTGACAGCCAGAGCCCAGATGTAAAGTGTGTAGCAGAAGGGCATTTTTCATCTTTAGGAAGACTTGTGAGACAGAATTGAGCTTATATGAGGTGCTGAATGCTGGTATGTAAATGCATGTTTGACGTCAGCACTATGCCAATGGACGAGCTGTCTCTTTTCTTCTTTAAGGATATTTGGGTTGGGTTTAATTTATGTACTTTAAAACCAAATAAACTAGTTTGTAGTTGAATCAACTTAGAACTCAAAATCTCCTAGTGATGAGCTTTTTTTATAGTATTAACAGATGTGGTCTTTCCTTGCAGCTGCAAGATTTTGTTACCCAAGAGTTCCTCTTTTCTGTGCTATTTCATGATCTTCATTTTGCAAGATGCGTGTTATTTCATGCTCAGGTTAGTGGATTAGAAATTAAACTGAATTAATACATCTAACATACATATTATTGCATTTTTAAAAAAAGTTAACCAAATTGTAATAAACGTTGAATGCGGTGTATTTATGAAATTTATATTGAAAGATCTTAGTAGACGAGAGATTTATGAACGTTAACATGTAGAGGGCAACTCAAATCTTCATTACCAAAGGCGTGCTAATAGGAAATCCCTCTTGGTTGAAACTGCAAAATGCAAATCAAAACAAATAAATTTACTAGCATATTACAGATGACTTGGATATACTTTATCTGCTTGCACATTGCAAGAACATATTTCCAACAACCGACCAACTCAAGTAGCTTGTATCGAATACATTTGCAAATACATATACTCGATTTCCTACCTACAACCCTTGTCAAAAAAACAAATCACCTCGACAGGTGATATACATGGACGAATTCAGAAGCCCCAAGTGCAAACTATACCATGGCACAAATACTACCGAGCCTCTGCACAGAGCTCTCCATCTTGGCCTAGCATCATCAAATCAGACTTCAGCTTCATCCTTTTTTTGCACTGTTTTTCTTTTTAGTCTTAGATCTTTTGGCGGACAGCACAGATGATGCACTCTTGCCGTCAAGCTTCTTTGTTAGCTTATCAATGCTTGACATGCCTTTTCGTGCTGCTGCCCAATGTTCAGGCCTCCAGCTCATCATCTTGCGGTCAAGGGGCCAGTAGGCATACGGCTCAAGTTTGTCTTCCCTCTTGACATCACCACCTGCCTTCTTACTCTGTTCCAGTGTAGGCCCATCCTGAATCAGACGTTTTCCTCCGTTTCTGAGTATTCCTTGAGCTCTCGGAAAAGCAACTCCCTGCTTTGCTTCTTACATCAAAATCGTCAGTAGGTGGCTTGACTCGTTTTTGCTTCGTATCTCCCTCGTGAATAATCAAACGGCCTTCAGAGTCTATTTCTGCTTCATCTTCTGATTCAGGCTTCCTCTTGAGATTGCCAGATGCTCTCAGAGCTGACCTAGTCTGCTTCTGGTCAAGCAAGTCAAGTGGCTCATCATCTAATTGATCAAACAGATCTTCCTGCAAACTCTTGGCTGCTTTCCGTGTTTTCTTGGACCTGAAAATATAGCACACACACTCATCTTCCATGTTAAATATAGTCTAAGCTAGAAAGCATCATTAGTTTCCTTAAAAAAATTACATCAACTTCCAACGTACTAAAGAACATTACATCTTAAAACATTCCCACTCACCGTAATAAAGATGCTTTGGAGTCTGATACTAATGTAGCCTTGCTCCTACGACCAGCAGTAGTTTTCGTGTCCATATATTCTGCATCCCTATTCTCAGATTCTCCATCATCGAACTCGGCCTGTAACAGGATGGAAAAGTAAATACCACAAGTGCTAAAATAATGCTTGACTAAATACCAAGCCATTGAAATGACTTCTTATCCATGCAAGACAAAGATGAGAGACCAAGGAGCCATTGTCCATCTTAGTTGGACAGGTCTGAAGATTCAATACTAAAAGGAACAGTCAAAAGAGGCAAAGATTTGTTTCATAATAAATAAATTTGTCCAACCCAAGGTACATAAAATACTCCAATATGTTTTAGTCGCTTCACCATGTGTCAAGCATCCAATATTCTTGTGTGTGTTGTTCTCAACTTCAGTATGCAGGTATATATGGAGGAAAGGAAACAACCTTGATGTTGTTACTTTGGTCATACGGGATCTGCTTTCCTCGGCAAGGCTCCAATCTCTTCGCTCCTTGATCTGCATTTTCATCAGAGAATAAATAACTCATCTGAACATTTAGTATCCCACGAGCATTTTCACAGGTTTAAATCCAGCTCATCACTAACCTTCCTTATATTAGTAAGGAGTTTCATGTGCTCTTCAGGCATCACCTCTTTTACAGCATCCAATCCACACTTTTTGATAAGCATTTCAACAAGCAGCTTAACCTGTAAAACATAACATGCACCCAGCCACCTTTCAATCAACAGCCAATCTTCATAACAGGAAAGAGATTCCACAAACCAAAATTAGAAAAGATCACTAAAAATGGACTAACTACATACAGGAACCAAAACTAACTCAAAACACAGTAGTTTAGGATCTAGGAGAAAAGCAAAAACCTTGGCTTTGAAATGGTTCTTGGTACTATTTTGCCAACCAAGAAGGGCCTCTAACATACTCTTTAAATGTGCTTGCAATCCATCGGCTGTCAATTTTGTGACCAGTACCTTCAACAGCCCTAAATTAGCCTGAAACCCAGATAAGTTCAGGGGACATTCAGAAGATGGCAGGTGAACTCTAGTTTTCGAAGAGTGTCTTAATGCACACCAAAACACACCTTAATTATTTCTTTATTCTCTCTTTTAAGGAGAAGAAATGTTGATGGTAGGACACTGTAAGCCGTAGAAACAAGGTCTGTAAATTCATAAGCCAGGCGAGCTAGGCCTTTAACTGCTGCACTGATCATATGAGGTGTTTCCCTGGCAAGACCGCCAGCAATCTGCAAGCGAAACATCAAGGACAGTGATACTTATATCAAACTGAAAGAGCCCACTCCATTACATAAATTCATTATACCATATTAAAAAACTGCTGCAAGTTCTCCTTTCTGCCACCTTTGTCTTCATCTGCACAAGCATGGCCAATCTTGACAAGAATCTCGTATGCTCGGTTCCTTGTATTTTTGTTAGCCTTATATGAAATCATCAAATAACTCAGCACATAATCAAATAATTATAATGTAAACAGTCCTTCCAGTTATGCAGCCAAGACTAGTTAATGGTGAGAAATTTTTACGTTATGAACTTTTGAAAAAACTCAAAAGCAAAATGATTATGCATGAAAGAAGAAACTAACTATTTTTAGGAACTAACTTAATCCTTTTGCTAAGTGACCCAATCTTAAAGAGAAAGCAAAGACAATTTGAGGCTATGAATAACAAAACAATCTTTATATTTTGCAGTAATTCAAGAACAGAAACCATGATTATAAGCAAAATAACAAGAAGAATGATGAGAATTGGAAAATTCAGAATTCAAGGAAAAGATAAAAATCAAGACCACGAATTTTGGAGTGAAATATCAGCAGAAGTAACAAGAGTAACTGTAAATTGATGGAGGTAAAAGATACGAGAACAAAAATGAGGATACAAGTGTATTTTGTGCAATCATATTCCATCAGAATGCTACAAAGTCTAATGCTTAGCTCACTGTACTCAAGAATGTCATTTCACGCGTAAATATTAATTAACTAATAGCACATGTAGGCTAGGGATTCTTAAGAGTTTGACGACATGAATAAAACCTAAAGAAAGAAAAGCAAAATTCATGATGATAACATTGACAATAGCTGGAAACTTTTTTTGAGAGAAAAGGGTAACTTTATATTCACACGAAAAAGATAATAGCTGGCAAATTGTTGCCACAAAAATTAGCAAAGGGCTCAAAAACTGATTTTAATAGAGTACAAAAGAATAAAATATTAAACAGACAAGGCTCATAAATACCCCTATCCTATGGGAAAAGGCTCATAAATATTCTCCTTCTACCTTTGGCTCTAAAAATGCCCTCAAGGTTTGTTTTTACGCTCTAACACCCCCCCCTCAAGGCTTGTTTTTGAACTAAAACATGGCACCAATTAGTAAATGCTAAATGGCTTTTTATAGAGTTAAATTTGACCTGAATAATCTGTTAGTTTGAGGGATATGTTTGAGCCAAAGGGTACTTTTGACCCAAAGATGGTAGGAGGGAATTTGTGAGCTTTTTCCAATAGGTTAGGAGTATTAATGAGCCTTTTTCAATTATTAAAAAAAAAGAGCACATTTTCCCGTAGATTCATCCCATAATACTGACATTATGCAAATGAAAATTCATTGGAATTATCTTGTCATTTTATCAATAGCAGGACTCTTGGTTGAGAAATAGAATGTCCAGATATTGAGCTGTGCACTTTCTATAGTCAAGATCCCCACTAAATGATTCATGAAAATTATCTCACGGCACTGCTTATCGCGACACAAATTTACAGTGTCCATAAGTTCCATTTAGCCAGTCACCAAACTGGTTGGTACCACTTCACAACTATGGGAAGACAAATTGGCAGATTATCAGCTATATAAATTCCTATGGAAAAGAAATATGGATAAACTCTAGAGTTCCTTCACAATTAATGAGTATACCTCTTTGAGTGTAAGCAAAATTTCAGTCATAAAAGAAGTAATACTGTCACGCCACCTCTGTTCTGATTCATCCTGTAGAATGAAATTAACTGTTAAAAGACTTTGCAAAATTCAGTACGAATTTGCATAAATCTGAGGCATATCAGTATTATCCACAAGAGGAAAATCCTCACCTTTGTAACATGGACAATCAAATAGTATAGGCAGTCAAGTCTGTGACGCTTGGCTGGAAAATGACATGCAGGTAACGTTTCAATCATCAAATTAAGCAACTCTTCGGTCTTCGTTGAAACAAAGTCATCACAGTCCTGTGCACAGAAGTTGCAAAACTTATTAGCCACAAAATAAATGTGCCAAAATATAAATAAGATAAAAGAGATGCTTTAGCAGTATAGCTTTAGATTACTTGCTTCAGAACAAGGACAAGGGCATAAATTATTTTCATGCAAAATTCAATTGGGTAAGAACAAGGAAGAGGGCCTAAATTATTTCATGCAAAATTCAATTGGGTATCATCAAATGACTGCATTAACATGAAAGGCCTAATCGCCTTTCTTCTGATATTCTGAACCATGATAATGATATTTCACAAAGCTCACAAGTTATCTTGAAAATGATTCAAATTCTTTTGGATACCACCGTCCAGTCCTAGATACGTTAAGACAAATTCTGAGAAGAAAGTAGGACAATAACTTTACATGATACTTGGTAAAAATACTTGCCTGAAGGATCATGCAGAGAACTTTGTATGCCTTCTTCTGGATCAAGCCTTCCGCGTCCTGTGCCTCATTAGTTAATAAGCTTTCTACATCGAGAAGCTAAAAGTACAGAAGCAAACCCACAACTGCTACCAACCTTTAAAGCACCAAACAGCACACCAATTTCTTGAGCATTTAAACCAGGCAAGAATGAAACGGCCAGATCAAATAGCTGTGCCCTAAATGATAGAAGCAAGAGATATGGATGTCATTAACACAAAGGTCAAATGACTTGAAGGCAGAACAAATGAAACAAATGTGATTTAATCATCCTACCTCTCTGCCAAAGAACTTTTGCTGGATGAGTCATCAATAAGATTGTTTGTCCTTCTCGACCACCTCCAAAAGCCTCTGCATAGTTTTCGTAAATAGCACTTTTACCACCCTTTTTTTTCCTTTGGATTGGTCTAGACTCTTTTCTCGCACTTTGTCAGCAATAGAGGCCAATACACCAATTGTTCTCTGTATTTAAAACATGGATCATCAAAAAAAAGAAATATGAGCACATTAGAAGTGCAAATTCAAAAAAATTACATGAACGAGGACAAAGGTTAAGCAGAACCTTACAGAGATCTTTCTTCTTAGATCGATAACATCTACTACCTCCATAACAATAATGTGTTGATTTGGAGCAAAAGCATTAACCGACCAATTCTCAGTCTAAACTTGGACACGGATTCAAATACTTTTTGAGGAAAAAAAAAGATAAGGAGAACATAATGTTGAAAATTTATTTAGTTGAAAAATGATGTTAATAATATATCAAGGAAAGGTTAAATATATTGAAATATTAACCTGAATATGCAACAATTCAGGCAATTGGAGAAGAGATACATTCATGTGCTGAGTCTTGGTTTGACTTAAAACACGGTATAGCAGGTTGATCACAGTTTCCTTGGCTCAGCTCCATCACTTTTATAGGATATACATAGAACAGCTAAGAGATGTGGCCTTTTGGAGACATTGCTTGATAACATCATTGGAGCAGAAAAGAAAAAAGGGGTGTTTTCCTTTCATACCAAGTACCATGTGAAAAGGCAATAAACACATATGTCCAGAGTGGTCGAAATATCTACAGGCACAGAAACTATTATTGACAGACGTAGTTCCAACAAGCTTCTTTTGTTTCTCACAACACTCAAGAGTATGCATTTTGTTTCTTTTCTTTTTTTCATTTCCATAGTAGTGTTTCTCTAATGCAATTGTGACTGTGATCCAAGAATTCTTATATCAATTAAAATATCAACAAAAGAAATTCATCCATCACTCTTAAACAGGAGGTAATATTTAAACAAACCTGCAAGAATCCACCAGTATCTTTAGAGGATTTCAAGAAGACATCATAGAGAACAGGCAGCAGTTTCTGTGCAGAAAGGCTCAATGTGTTCAAGTTATCATCTGCAACTTGCTGGCTGTAACGTGCAATGGCTCGTTCTCTGGGAACGCTTATTTCAGTATCAGACAAATCCACTCTCCCTTTTAAAATGCTGTTGTTCTGCTGAATGAGAATCTGCAAACTGGAGCATATTATCCCACAAACATCAGTCTCTTCATGTAGAGCTTTGCGGAGTTCCTTTTCCAGATCCTTGTAGCTTTCAGCAGTGTCCACAGGGTAATTGCAACATGAGGGTAAGAGTGACCACAATGAGTACACAATTCCATCAATAGTTCTCGCTGAATATATCCTTCCCTCATGCTCAAGCTGGCAGAGAACACAAGAATGAGCTATGTAAATAAAAGAAAAGGGATACTGGGGTGGGGGGCAGGAAGTGTGCTTTAGCATCAAACATACCATTGCAGACCTCTGCTTCATAGCTCCAACCATCGTCTAAATTGAGTAGGTAAAGAAACTTAAATGTGCACCAACAATGTTTTGCTTTAGGATTGGGAAAAGCCAGATGTTGGACTCCGATAAATCTTGTGCGTCCAGTTTAAGAGGAAGAAGAGTAAGAAAAGATTCAGGTCCCATTGCACCAACAGCTGCTCCAACACATTCGTGCAGCTGTTATCAACAAATCCGTAAATTATCAGCATAATGTTATAGCTAAACAGATACTCATAAACCATGTCCCAAAGAACACTAAGGAAATACAGAAAAAACAATTCCAAAAGGGAAAAGATCCCCTGCTAAGACACAAGCTATATTTCCATGGATAATGGTTAGGGACCATGGTCAGTCTCTGCCAATATTTTGGAAGCGGAAGTTATTTGAGTAACTAGCCAAGCAGGTCTCACACATATTTTCATAGTTCTTGTTTCTGACTAAAGCCAAATTTAGGTGAGAAAGAAGATCCACATAAAGCAAGATCACACTTATGCAAAATTACAAACATATTTTGTTGCATGACTAATAAGACGAATAAGGTAAACCTTGAACAATACGAGAATCATTAATGTTTCAAAAAACCAGCATTATTTTGAGCAATAAACTAGACACCAAAAAGAAAATGCTAGCAACAACATATTCAGTGTAATTTCACAAGTGGGGTATGGAGAGGGTAGGATGTACGCAAACTTTACCATACCTTTATTTGAATAGAGAGAATGTTTCTGATAGTAGTAGAGTTTGGGAGAGGCAGGGGGCAACTACTAGTCAACACGTAATTACACCTAAAGTCCCAACTCCGAAACCAATTATGATGCTACTATTAAAACTAAGTTAGTTCTATGATCTTGAATTATTAGCTACAAGGTATTCCAACAATCTTGAATAGCAAGCTCCATGGTATTCGATATTTTTCCTCGTATGATTTAAATTTCCTATTGGATACTTTATCTTAGTAGACTCATTTCTTGAGTCTTATCTTGACTAATTTCTTTCCACTCGTGTGACTAGAATTTAGTCTTTACTCAATTTTATTTTACACTATTGTAAAAAATTCAATATCTTTAATTTAAATTTCTCTTATTGAATACTTAATCTTGGTAGACTCATTTGTTGTTACTTATTTTCCAAAAAAATAATCTTAATAGACTCAATTTTTGAATCTCATCTTGATTAATTACTTTCCACTCATGTGATCTAGATTTTGTCTTTGCTCAAGTCTCAATCATATTTGACACTGCTGTAAAATAGCAAGATGAATCTCTATTCTTGTCATCTATCATGTTCCCTTGATTCAACACACTTTGAACAGTAAAAATTCTAGTGTGTTTCTTCCAAAGCCCTATGAAAGTATGCATGATATCTTTTTGTAACTTAAAGTTGCTGCGATGTGACCAGGAGGTCACAGGGTTCAAACCTTGGAAACAGCCACGGTCTAAAATGCAAGATAAGGGTGCGTACAATAAACCCTTGTGGTCGGGCCCTTCCCCGGACCTTGCGCATAGCCAGAGCTTTAGTGCACTGGGCTTGTCCTTTCTTACTTGTGAATCTTATATCGACGTTTTTAAAAAAGATAAAAAATTATCCAAATCATAATGATACCGAAGAATAATTGAGATTATGGAATGATTTTGAAAAGTCTAATTTTGGTTTTATAAAATTAATAAATCAAAAAACTGATATAGTATAAATATATTATAAAATACCAGCCGAAACATACCATTAACACCCACCCTGAAAGTAAGCCATAACTACACCTCTAAATTCCAAACATCTCAGGACCTCCCAAAGGAATTTTTTGTATGTGTTTTCTAAGTCGACCAACACCAAGTGTAAGTCACTATTCCTACCCCTATATTGCTCCAACAATCACCATACAAGATGAATGGTTTAGGTCGTTGACTGACCCGACATGAAAATATGAATTGGAGATAGACACCCTCCTCATCCTTATCTCGACCACCCTTTATTATAATTACAATTCTAAATATCACCTTTTTTTTTTGTACAAGAAGAAGATTGTACTTCAGCTCTTTTCGGCATTTTAATTGTCCTAAAAATGACATTAAGAAACTCAATCATCCACTTCATACCTGTCTTGCCTACATTCTTCAAAAAATCCATCTGGATCTCATCTAGCCTGCTTATGCTTCTTTTCCTCATCCTATGAATAGCCCCTTAACCTCTGTGGCTTTTATACACATAGAATAACCAAAATCTATATGGCTATCTAAATGCTTGAACTCCCGTAACCTCATACTCCTGTACCTTTCTTCATTCAAGAGCATATAAAAATATGTATGTCATCTCTATCTAATGTGTTACTCTTTTTCACGAACACTTTGTTGTTCTCGTCATTGATACACTTCACTTGATCTAGGTTACAAGCCCCTCTATTTCTCACCTTGAAGAGCTTATACAACTTTATGTTCTCAGCTTTGAACTCAAGCTCTTCATACAAGTGCTCAAAAGCTATCACTCAGCAATTGTGATAGCTTAGTTTCACTCTCCTTCACCATTTTATACCTCTCCGTGAAGTTGTCAAAATAAGCTCAAATATAGACAACCTGCCCAATCCGCCCAAAATTGCACGGGTTGGGCTCAAAATAATTTGACTTTGGTCAATCTCAACTCATCCCATTTTAAAATGATTTTCAATTGAGTCCAAAATCTCCAAATTTAACCCATTTTAAGACACTCTGTTTGTATTGATGCAATGTATATTTTCATATTGAATGTATGAATTACTATCTACTTTATATCTTTTAGGATTTATCTATCCATTCTTTCTATTTTTAAATTAATTAAAATTTTGCTTTTCTAGGAACAAAATAATTTTTAAAAAAATTAAATTATGGCTTTATTCATTAAAATACATGTTGAGTGAGTCATCTTTAATATATGTTTATTTGGTTGGTATAATATTTGATGATTTTCCACTTCAAAATTAAGAACTTATTTCTTTATTATATTGAGCTGGAATTCAAATTATGGTTACAAAAGATAAATAGCAATGTATTAAAATTTTTGAAATTAAGTTGGTCGTGACGCAACTCGATTTTTAGCCTATTTGAGTCCAACCTATTTTAGCAAAGTAAATTTGAGCAAGTCATGACTTAGCCCAATTTCTAATTCAGTCCATTTTAATCTCTTCAATTTTAACTCAACCCATCCATTTGACACTCCTATCCCGCTTCCTATTCCTCCACTTGTCCTTCTCGTCTAAGATTTCCACTAACTGCATGCAAGGAACCTTCTTAGTTTCCACTTTTACTTGGACCCCTCCATTCCACCACCAATCCTTTTTTGCTCACTTGTGTCACCCCTCGAGACCTCGAAGCAACTTCAATAATGTAGTCAACTCATCCTTACCATGGCATTGAATGTTTTGTCAAACCAATGATACAAATTCATTGCATTGAATCACATTAGCGAAAATCGTGATTATAAGGATAGTTCAAGAAGTCGAGCTGACCTCATTTGGAAATTGATGGTGTTAACAAAAGACCAAAGGTCAAACACCCCTACTAACATTACTGTACTATTTTAATTGCGAAGACCAATTTTGAATAATAATTTATATTGTTACTAAGTAGAGCTATCAATACAAGATGACCTACCCCATCCAAGCTAGCCCATACAAGCTTTGAAATTTAACGAACCAGCCCGGGCTGATCCATTTTTTTTGTGGGCCAAAAAAAAACCAGTTAGCCTAACCCATCAATACGTGAGCTACAGACCTTACTGGCTCAACCCATATTTTACTAGTATATTTTTTAATAATTTTTTTTCTTATTTGCACTGTGTGTCCAAGTCTCTTAGAGCCCCGACTAATCCCGGGGGTGCACAGGCCCTCGGCAAGGAGTTTCCCGCAAGTGCACCACAGTTAATTCAGGCTTTACCCAGTCCGATGGCCCTCAGAAATTGTTTGCACCCAGTGGGTTTCGATCTTGAGACCTTGAAAGGGAGCAAACCTCAAGGCTCAAGTCTATAATTTTAAAATAGCAAAATAAATAGCAAAAGGACAATATTACATAATAATAGTTTTATTATTACATATAATAAAAACATAATTTGTATCTAAACTTTAATATTTAAAATATTTAAATGAACTTTGAGTTTGGACTCTTATTATTTTTAATAATTTATTTTATTTTTACTTTTAATTATTTTTTTATTTCGAACGGACCATCGCAACCCATACTGCAAAAGCCCCACAAATCAACAAGTTTTTTCGGCCAGACTAAAAAGCTCATTTTTAAAATGGGTTCTAAAATCTTAGCCCAGTCCTGCTAAATCACAAGTTAGGTGAAACCGGTGCAATAGACATAGCCTATATTGATGGCTCTACTACTTAAATATCAAATAGGAAAAATGAAAAAGGCCAAATCATAAATAGCAACAACATCAGAATAAATAGGTGAGAAAAAATAAAAAGAAAAAATGACTCCTCCCACGACATCATTGTTAACATTACAAAAGCCATTTCCATGATTAAACAACCCCAAAAGCAAGGCTTACCTGTCTACGGTAAGGAAAGTCTTCATCTGGCAACTTTTCCATATCAGCCAAACTCTAAAGTGTTCCCTTCAGAAGGTGAGAAGAATAGAAACCTAAAAGAAATAAATGAAAAGTACCATGGTGTTTGTCATTCCTTGGTTGATGTATAGGAAGAAAGCAAAACGAAAATTAAACCTAGCTCCCTACATCACCAATTCGGTCCATTGACAGTAACTTATTATTAGCATTGTAGATTACTAACAAGGAAAGAAGCAACAATGAAGTACTCAGTTTTATTAAAGTGGATATCATTTTAGAAGTCCAAATCCATGAAAATTGATTTGAATTAGTGTCAAAAACTATATACACAAAATAATTAGGCCATTAAACAACTAGAAACTAAATAATAAGTTTTAGAACTTAAGACGGCTATATATTTTTTAAAAGATAATCACCTAGCTTATCAAACATGGCAACCATCACTTGAAATGAAATGTCCCAGACTGCTGCATAATGATAGGTAAGCAAGCTCTCGATTGTGGCACAGATTTTCTCAATGATAGTTGGTCCAGATTTTTTCATATCAGTACTCGAACTAATTATGTTATCCACACCCTGTTTGATAAAGTTTTCATCAATGCATTCATGTATTAAGCTCTTGAGTGTCTCCAGTGCAGCCCTTATAGCTTCCTTATGTTCAGAACCCAATACATCTGAATC
>DF366265.1:10828-21697 GCA_000787875.1 Solanum virginianum
ATTCACTTTTTAGGCAATGAGACAAAGCAGGTCAAGAATATGTGAACATAGGTGTATGTTTATGAATTACAAGGGTTTAAACAGGTGGAGAAAGGAGAAAAAATGCTATACCACATGAAGACAGAGAACATGGCAAAAGACCTTATAAAAAAAGTCAACTAACTTGCTAAACTTTCATTTTTCTCCATCATAAAAGAAATCTCAAGAAATTAAGCTAAACGGGTAAACAAGATTCAAACTTACCTGATGCTAATCTGACATAAGAACAACTGCAACCCTGTTGTCATAAGAAAGAGCTTGTATGCGGTGCCAAGATTCTTATATAGAAAGGAAGAGGTCCAATGAAGCCCTTGGCTCTAGGTTTTACCAAAAGACTCGTATAGTACTTGTATGAAAAAGACTTCAAAAATATCTTCACATAACTGACTTTAACTTATCCAGGCCACTAACTCTCAATTGTAGATTCGCCTTTAAATTAACCATTGAAACTTATAATCACAAGCAAACTAGTTGAAATTCTGACTACAGTTCAATTCAAATCCACATTGAATAAGCAAGGCTACTATATTAATCCATGATCAACTATGCCCCAATACAAACCCTTCCAACGTAGCAAACTTTTTATACTTTCACAACTTATGGACTTTAAATGCATAAGAGTCAGAAATATGGCTAATTTCTATAAGAATACCGAGAAACAAACATAAAACATGTTTAAGTTCGAATAGCAAAAGAAGAGGGACTCTAATCGATGCAATTTGTTGGATGTCAAAGACTATTAACAACCCAGTGCTCTGATACCAAGTTTGCCACGACCCAAGCCTAGGGCTTAGGTGTGATACAGTGCAAGGGGAACTCGAAGAGACCCCAAGCAAGCCTCTTAGCACATCAATACACATCTTTAGTCGCGGAAGCAATAAAATAATAACAAGAGATAGTAAATAGGAATAATCTGGGCTAAGAGATATCTTTCATATCATAAACATCAAGAGTCAAGAGAGAGTCAAAGCTTGTAGCATTATACATGACATGTCTAATAACACCTCTACTACATAGATAAGAGTGGGGGCCAAGATAAGAAATCGGGCTCACCCTCATATACAACATATACACAAAAGAAAGATAGTCTTAGAACATAGCATGAGATCATAAGCATCATCCCCGGAATAGAGGACTTACCAATAATCTTGAGAGAAATTGTATTATCCACATGGAGGAAAATGCTCAAGCGGGACTCCGACTCCTACATGGTGACATCATGTAGGCATAGACTATGCATTAGTATGTTCGAATATACTAAGTATGCATTAGTATATTCTAATGTACTAAGTATGTAGGATGTAATGCAAAAAGTGATAAGCACCATAAGCAAAATGCATAATATAGGCAATGAGTAGCATATAATAATATGACATGTATGAATGATACTTGAAGTAAAATCATGCTTATACAGAACATATATATGTGTAAGGAGTGACCATTATTAGTGCATATCCAAGGCCTACCACCTCCTTGGAGAGGCGCATGAGGTACAAACACCTTTATGTGGTTGATGAGGAACGAACCACCCAACATGGTTGATGAACCCCCCAATATGGTTGATGAGGTACAAACCTCCCCCAACGTGGTTGTCAAGGTATAAATCCCTCAACATGGTTGCACAGGACTGCCACTTCCCAAGAGAAGTGATCGAGGTATAAACCCCTCAACATTGTTGCATGGGCCTGCCACCTCCCTAGCGAGGAGATTGAGGTACAAACCTCTCAACACGATTACCCGGGCCTACAACCTCCCAAGTGAGGCTTGGTCAATTCCTAAAACTATATAGGTAAATATCATATACACACATTCCTTTCCTCATGATATAGTTATTCAACTCATAAGATATTTATTTGACCTTCAATTCCTGAATAAACTATAATCAGATATTTTATCAAACACTTGACGGGTGTGTAGTGCTAGTGTAAAAATCATGCAATTCAAGAGTGGAATCATGCTAGAAAATTCAACATAAAACCATCAATAGATACTTGGTAACACCCTCAAGCATTATACATCAAAACCCTTCATCCAATCTAACAATAGATCTTAGATCCATAGCTCAAAACATGCTAAAACAGTCACAATTTCATGAAACCCCAACATAATGTGCAATAAAATTCATAACAAGTGAGACTCATGAGTAAATCATCTTTATATCATGTAATTTTAGGTAAAAGGAAGCTTGGGCATCATGGGTGAAAGGAACCCGTGAAAGAAACCCACATATCTTAGCTTTGGAGAATCCTTCAAGAAGATTAGAGATGGATACTTGAAGCTTGAATGAGAAACTTAAGATCCGGATGAGTTTTGGGTCTTGGAATATAGAGTGAGTTATGGGTCTAAGTGTTTGAGTGTGTATTGGGGAATGTCTTGAATGATATGAGGGTGAAATATAGCTAAGTATAGGTATTTTTGCGCATGGGAACACTTAGGCCCAACACCCAAAAGTCTTGGACTGGACAAGAAAATTGGCAACATTTTACACAGAAGCGCGCCCTTAGCGCATTGCGCCAGGGCGCGGATGCTCTCTGAAAATCGCATTTTTATAATTTTTAAATTTTGCTATGATTGCTCTTAAATCAGGGTTAGACCCATTCCCCAATCAATTTGACCCTTTGAACAGGAATATAAAGTCGAATTTTTGATATCACACATGAATTTTGAGATATATGGAAATTACGATTCCATGCATTTTCGAGGCACATTTTTGGGCACTTTTTGGGGTCGTTTCATATGTGCACATGCCTCCTTTAGGGGCATTTTGATAATTTTACCAGGTGTTACAAATAATCAATAACTTATTTTACCTGAAAATATGTGGACGAGAATGTGAGTAACTTAGGGCTAGTCGATGAATCGTTTGATTTATCCTTCTATTTTAATTTTCGCTCTTCATATTTAGTACTTTCACCATTTTAATTTATTTATCTTACTTTATTTTTCAGTATATTTTGTATTTAAATTTTTTATAAAAAGGACTATAAACTACAATAATTAATAACTCAAAATATTTTAAAATCATATTACAATTTTGGTTGACTTTCAAAATTTCATATATTTATATCATGATCATTATTTTATTAGTTTGTATACAAAGTTCATTTAGCTACTTTTAGCCCAATGGTTAATGTTAAGATTTTCACATAAGAGGTCATAAGTTCAAACCCCCTAAAGATATGGTGCTTTTTGTCTCTCTCTCTCTCTCTCTCTCTTTTTTTTTATTTTAGCTTTTACTTTTTGTTTTTTCTTTATAATTTTGAAAGGTATTACTTTACATTGTAAAATCTCAGTAAATTAATACTCAATAAATTATTAATCTCTCTAAGATAATATTTTTCTGTGATTCCAACTTGGGCCAACGAAAAACATTACTCATTTTGATAAGATAATTAGATATTATATTTTCAAAAGATCCTTATATAAATATGTGGTCTCACTAATATTATATATTAGTAACTCTTTAAAAGTACAAATATATCTATGACAAATCAGTGAAATATAATTCTATTGTGTTTTATTTTTTGTTAAAGTTTAAATTTAGTTGAAGTCCATCTTGAAATTTTCTTATTGCATCCAAAAGTTTCTGCGTTGTCTTTTGGAACTGCACCATAAAATTGTGAAGAGCTCTAAATATGATTAGTGCTTAGCTTCTTTGTGCCTAATTAGTTTCAACGGTATTGTATCATCTTCAACTTCATTATCAACAGTATTTTTCTCAATGGTATCCAATTTTTTCTAAGCTCTAGACTTTTGAACATATATCATTTTCACCCGTATAATTCAACATGTTATTGACGTCCATTTTATTGCAATAACTGAGATCATTAATCTAATATCGAATTCATGAATCACATTACATTTTTCACAAGTGAGTTCATTCAAATTCTTTGAAATTCCCCCCCCCCCAACGAATGTATTTTTTTTATGTGAACTCCATAAATATTATACATAAATTAGTAAAAAAAAACAATGATCTTGATGTAATTAAAATTAACCTTCATTGAATCTCAAAACACTCTTTAAATATAATAAATATTAATTTATCAATTAAATAATACCACTACGAAATAATAATATATCATTGTTCAACTTATATAATTTAGTGATGTCTTAGTATATATTAAGAAATTATAAATAAAATTATACTAGAAATCACAATAATTAACAATTAAAAATATTTTAAAATATATATTTAAAATGTGAATATTTTAATTTTTTTTTATATTTATCTTCTCTGTTTTAATTTATTTATCTTACTTTCTTTTTAGTATGTTATATCTGGAAATTGCATAGTATTATAAAATCACAATAATTAACAAATAAAATTATTTTTAAAAAAATATTAGAAATTTGGCTTATCTCAAAATTTACTTATGCCACATAAATTAGGGTAGATGTGTCACGCCCTGGGAGGGTACCCTTGGCGTGGCTGACACTTTAGAGACTATTGCTAGTCTCCGAGCAAATCACTTTCTCGACAGCGAAAGAAAAATACTCAAAGAAAAGACGGTAAAGTAATTAAATAATCTAGTCTTATATAAAAAGAAATTTTCAATAAAACAAAAGTTGGAAAAGGAACAGTACTCAACATCCTCTACTCAATTTCTATGAAGCCTCTGCCTCTAACATCTAGTTGGTACCATAATAGACCATGGCTATCCAACTCAAGGAAAATAAAATACTCAGTGAAAGAAAAAATGTCCTCCTCTAAAGGTACGAAAGGCTTAGCATCTCTAGAATCGCGAATCTAAATTTTAACTGTGCATTTGCAGAAGTCCTCTAATACCTACCTTTGTATCATGAAACGATGTAAGCCCAAATGGGCATCAGTTCATGGAATATATTAGTATGTAAGAATGGCTGAAGTAAACACACAAGACTCAACTCAACTCAGTAAACTCAACTTAGAACTCAACTCATTCAACTTATGACTCGACTCAGTGAATATGCAACTTTAAGGTTTGAAATCATGCTTTAAAATTTGACTCAATGTTTTTTATGCAACTCAGCTTGAAAATCATTGTATGCTTACTCAAGTGTTGCTTGGAAGTTTCTCTAACCGGCATAACTCTCCACCACCATGAGTGTTGGTGATGCACAACAAAAAGACGTCACAGCCACGCCCATCCTAAACTTGCCACAGTAAAGGACGTCAACCTCTCCTGTCTCTCAGATTCCATCTATTAGGACATGAGCTACCAAAGTTAACTGCACGACTATCCTACGCTAGCAACATAGTTTTGGGGTCCCTCTTACCCAACTCAGTGCACAATACACCTTCCAAGACTAATATATGCTCATAGAAATTAACTAAAACTCATCTCTTTGACTTATCTCAATCAAGTCAACTCAATCCTCAATAGCTCAGCTCAATTACTCAACTTAATAATTAAGGACCATCATTCATGCAATGAAACTCAAGACTCAAATTACTCCATGCAAGACTCTAACTCATACGGTCAATTAAATAACATAGAACTCATACTTCGCACATATAACATAGTAAATACTCATCTTATGCATATACGAGAACATTGACTCCTCATCCACAACCTACTCAAGCTCATCAAAATGCGGGTTATCTCATTAATACTCTCTTCTCAAAACAATGTTTCACCTAATACCCATACTCCTTTAAAATCAATGTTCATGCTCTTTAAAAACTTTTTAAAAAATATATATATATAATACTAGTTCAAATCACTCTATTCATCAATGCACAAAAATCATCATCTTTACTCAAAAATATACATAACCCTGATTTAAATCATATACTTTATTTAATGCATGAAAATCATGAATCTCAATATTAAATAATGCATGGGGAATAGAGCTCATGGGAAAGTAACCACGAACAACAATTTTAACAATAAAATATCAATAACTTCAATACATAATTATATAAAACTCAATAGAAGAAGAATTAACTCAATTGGAATTCGAAAACTAGGATTTTACCCAATTCAATACTCATTAAAATAAAAACTTAGACGTGGGTACATGGATGAACTCAATACAATGCTTTAGGTAGTCTTACATACCTAGGTGTGAAGCTTATGACAATTAATCCACAAGAATCCTCCTCGAACTCCTCAATTTTACGCTCCTCCTCTCTTCTCTCTAGCCCTATTCTTTTTCAAGGACTTAGATAGGCTTAAGAATAGGTTAAAAAATCTTTTTATAATTAAAATGACCTATTTTGATCATGGTTTGCATCTAGGAGAGATTTGGAAAATTCTGAAATGCCCCTCAAAAAATTCAAAAAAAAGTCCATCTCAGGACATGGGTTCCACAACGCGGATAGTGTAAAGTTTTGGGGTTTTTCACTAAAAAAATTTTAAACGAGTTTTCTAATCTTGTAGAAAATTTTAGAACAAAATTAAGTGTTGGTCATCAGCAGGTGCGCGTCGCACACCTGTCACGCACCCTTACTGGAAATCATTTTATCATTGAAAAATTATCTTTTGATCTAGTTGCTCTAAAAATCAACCGAGACCACTTTTCTACTCAATTTTTCATACTGATCACAAATCCGACCTTGGATTTGCCATCCAAGCATGGGAAGATGTGTCATGCACACATCTCTCCTCTAGGGCTATTTTTGATAATTTTACCGAGCATTACATTATCTCCCCCTTGGAATCATTCGTCCTTGAATGAAGAGTGGAGATGGACCTTAAGGCACAAATGGAATGCTGAAACTCAATCAATTCGAATCATTTAAATACTTTGACAATCAATCATCGAACTCGAGAAGGAAGTCATCAACTCTAACTGTGAATGGGGCCATCGCGATCTACAAGACTCTATGGACATTCTCATGCTTAGCTTGTCATCTCAATTGTGCTGCTTTTCATGACACTCTACTACATCAATGCAAGCTCCTAGATCTTATACAAATCTCCACCTAACCACCTTTTTCTCTTCCACTCAACCCTAATTCTGAATCTCAAGGTACTAGTACTATGGTGATCATACTCATACAAGGTTAATCCTCAATACTTAGCTCTATATTTCCACAGGTGATTACATTAAAAGATCACTAGTCCTCTTTACTACTTCATTACCTTTACTCGAAACCCTTATTACGAAGTCCTCGATAGTCTATCGTCAATACTCACATAATAATAATCACGCATTCAAGCCTATCACTCCAATCACTTTAACTAAATATAAGAATTTCCAAGCCTACTTAGCACTTCTACCTCCACCATTCAATGAGCTCCCACCCAAAGACGTACATATATGCTCTTACATATTTATTGCACATCATAAGGTTTCATCTCTCCCCTCCTCCCTATCTTTATCCCTACATTACATAAGTACAAAATCAATGTCATAATAAGGATACATTCACCCTTCCTCATTCTCTCCCATCAACCATCATCCTCTACTATCATCAAAACTTCTATCAAGATTGGAAAGTAGGATCATTGGAAAGGTTTAGAGCGAAAGATCATAAGCATGATATATTAGAGGAATTTAATCTGAGAGCATTCCTAATATGATACAATCTCATTAGTCTTTTAGGATCTATCACACATTTATGGAATCGAACATGCTGTAAAACTCAAGTCGCATCTTGTATGACATAAGGTTTGGAACTCTGAGACTTTCCCAAGATAAAAGTACAACTGTGACTCTTCATCCTCAGAACTCAACACGAACATGAATTAACATCGGGTATATGGGTTCAGGCCATAGGCATGGTGCTCATACGTAAGACAGAAGTCAAGTATTACTACAATCTAGCTTTAAGGAATATAAGAGATAGAAAAGCACCAATGGCATATCCTAATCAACTCATTATCCAAAGCTCAAGACTCATTTTAGTTTATTAATTTCTTATCTCCCCATTAGCTCAAAGGTCCACTCCCTAACTCTACAAACCATTTCTTTTTACTAAGATATAATTATAGCTCTCCACATGATTAGGCATTACTATCCACGAGAACACCTTAAACTCTCCTTTTATACTATACTCAAAGATATAAAAATACTATTAGAACTTTTCTGAGATACTAATCCTAGCTTCCTTCTAGCTTTATGGATGTCTTTCTATACATATTGCTCTTATTAGCATATATAGTCACTTCCTACAAATCTTATAATCTAATCTCTTGGTTTAGCCTGCTAATATTCAACTTCTAAGCTCTCATATAATGGACTACAGAAGTCTTAGATTACAAGGTAAAACTCATCATCATTTATACATGAATCCCCATCAACCTACTTACCAAGGGTGATAAGGAATGCTTACACCTACTTATTCCACATTAAAAACTCAAATATACTATATAGGTTCTCATAGCAAGTCATAACTTAGGGCTTCACACAACCTTGCACTCTCATGAATACACCTCTTAAGCCTCCTCTTATCTAGTGCTTTTTCCTTAATTTGCTATCTCCATCTAAGGGCTACCTCTACCATTCTCATAGCATCATGTTCCTTGCCAGTCAACATCTTGACACTGAACACACAATACAACAAGACTATTAGGATAAATCTCCAACAAAGACTATCACTATCATCATGTTATCTCCCTCTTCACATCACTTCCCAAAATATCAAGCTTAGGGATTCTTGCTACTATGTCCATCACACATTTCTTATTAGAATCCATATTTATGTGCACTGGAACAGTTATAAAAATTTGGGACCTAAGTGTCATTATTAAAAAATTCAAGACTAAAGTAACATTTTTGGAAATAGTTGGAGCTCAAGTAGAATTTTCAAAACTTGGGTTGCTAGGATTTATATGTTCTTAATTGGATCTTTTCATTTCCTTAATTGGCTTAATTAGGAAGAGTTTGTGGACCAAAGTGTAATTTCTAAGACTCGAAGTCTAGAAGAAACTTAGTGTACCCTACCTTAACTTGTGTTATTTTCTTATTGGACCATGTGTGTGGGGAAAGGTCAAGAAGATGTGGATATATATACATGTTATCCCTTTCTTCTTCAAGACAATTCCAAACACTTAGAAAAAAATTTGAGAACAAGAACCCCTCTCCAAGAGCTCTCGGGTTGCTACAGAAAGCAAACCATAATTCACATTTTTCGATCCTAAAATTATTTTAATGCTACAAGCCTTATATTTTGAGTCCCCTAAGTTGCGTGGAGGTGTTAGTTGGCCAAGAAAATGCTTTCTTGTCGACTTTGGCGATTTTAGCCCACTTAAAGGGTTGAAGAGGTAAATTGAGCTTTAGCCTTTTTTTATAGATTATTAAGGTTCTATGTATATTATAGTATTCTAATTTGAAAAGAAATCATGAAGATAGAATGTTAAAGGAGAGTTGTAAATGTTAGGGTTGGAGTCAAAATTAGGATATGCAAGTATATGGTGTTATATTGTGTTGGAATCATGAATTTATGTTTAATTAGCATGAATATGATCTTTGTGGGGTAAAGAAAGTGTTGGAAATTATCTATAGGTATATGTAGAAGTGTTGGGGGCCGAATTGGGTCCATGTATATAGCTTAATGTTATGTTGGGATGTGAGTATGAATGTGATGTTTATTTGGTCTAATATGGTCATTGGAAGGTGAAGAAATGCTTGGACATCACCCAAGTGTGTAAGTAAGTATGCTGTCCAGTTTTTGTAAATATGGTTACATGATGATACTTAGTGTTATTGTTGCTATAGTGGCATTAGAAATGATCGTTGATGTTGTTGGATTGCTGTTGTGGTTGTTGTTGACTAATTTGAGCTGAGTTTATTCTCAAGGCAGCCTACTTTCAAGGGGAAGTGCTGCCGAAATTCTTATAGAATTGGGGGAAAATTTGGAATATAGCACCTAAGAAGCCTTTAGCTAATGGTTTGGTATCATTGTAACTTAATTATAGATGTTGGACATCTTAAAGCATAAGTTAGATTGGGTTTGCATTTGGAGTAGTTTGGAGAAGTATTTATAAAATTGCCTCATCAGCTGGCTGATTTACCTAGTCAACTAATTGGATTGGCTTTGCTAGGATTTATTTTGATGATCATGTGTGAAATCTTAGTTGATCCAACTGGAGATGATCAGTTTTTACAAGTCTTTAATGGTTACTGGAGGTCCTCATGTCACCATAGTTAATAAGCTTACTAGGAGGAATGATCCAACTAGAAGTCATGAGTAGGAGGTTAGTTTATGTGCAAAAATGACTGATCTGGAAATACATGAAGGAATAAAATTAATAGGTGATGAAAAGATCCTGAGAGTAGAAACAAAAACCAAAAACTTTAGTCATGTAAGTTGAAATGAATAATCAATAGATAGAGTGATTATTTGTTATGAACCGGGAGCAATATAACCAATTATTCTGCACAGTAATCCACTTGCTGAGTTGTAAGTAACTGATTCATTGACAGGATTAGTATTTTCCTCAACAGCTTTTACTAATTTTGAAATCCCAAAATTATCTAGCTAAGCTTATAACTCTATGAATCCTATAGGGCTCTCACTATGGAATCATAAGCCTAGTTTAGATCTATCAAATTGGAAACACTTTGTTTCCCCATTCAACATCTATATTTCACCCTAATTGGTATGAATACTATGATTTTAACAGGTGAATAATTGTAGAGATAGGCTACTACTTCTGCTACATCACTGTAAATGTTGGTTTTTAAGGAATTGAGCGATTGATTCAAGTAAAGTTTTTGATTTCTGTTTCAATACTGTCTTTGTCAAGGAGTTCTTTTCTACGTGAAAGATATATAGTAGAAAAAACATATGTCCCATATGCATGATCAATATAGATATCCAGAAACCTTATGAAATAGTTGACTTGAAATAGCATTTGAATTCTTTCTCCCATATGCTTTATTGGTTTGAAAACAAGA
>DF366265.1:21759-35228 GCA_000787875.1 Solanum virginianum
ATATGCTTTATTGGTTTGAAAACAATAAAGGTCCGTAACTTTTGATAGGAAACCCGAATTGCCTTGAAAACCATTTTGAAATGCTTTATAATAGTTGCTTGATCTAGGACGAGTATGTTCCTCCTAATCTGGGCTAGTTTAGATTTCCAATGGTCGTGGGTCCTGTGAAGCCCCCTTTTACGCAGTTTTGGAAGCTTTTGAAAGAATTTGTAATAATTAGTATTCTGATTTAGAATATGATTATTGTACTCATCGTTTGGACTTATGATACTGATTATATGCCTTATGATATGCTCTGATGTTGTACTGTACTGGAGGGTGGGTACAAGGATGGCGACACGTAACATCTTACTCACTTTTTGTGTTGTGAAATGTGACCGATGGGTACAGTGATGGCGACACGTAGCGCCTGGCTCATCGGTGGGGTGAGTACAAGGATGACGATATATAGCACCTGGCTCACTTATTTGTTATGTTGTGTTTGGATGGGTACGGGAACGGCGATACATAGCGCCTGACTTGCTCGGGTGGGTACAGGGACGGTGATACGTAGCGCGTGGCTCACTTGTGTGGTATGCTATGTTTGGGGTGAGTACAGGGACGGCGATACATAGCGCCTGACTTGCTCGGGTGGGTACAGGGACGGTGATACGTAGCGCGTGGCTCACTTGTGTGGTATGCTATGTTTGGGGTGAGTACAGGGACGGCGATACATAGCGCCTGACTTGCTCGGGTGGGTACAGGGACGGTGATACGTAGCGCGTGGCTCACTTGTGTGGTATGCTATGTTTGGGGTGAGTACAGGGACGGCGATACATAGCGCCTAGCTTACTTATGCTATTTATGAATGTGGTATGTGATGTGTAAGTCTAAGGACGGCGACACGTAGGGCCTGGCTCACTTATTATGTGTTTGATATGTGATGGGAATTTGAAGATGTGCCACTTTCTGGTGTTACGTATGACTTGAATCTTGAAATTAAACATTTGATATTTTTGGATATACACTTGCTTTTTGCACTTTTGTTTCAGTTATTCCTCAGTCCCTACTTTGTGCATGCTTGAAAGTGAGTATCTTGATATTTTGGGATACGCAGCTGGTATTTGGGAAAGTGAGCATTTTGGATATTATGGATATGCACCGGTTTACTATAATTTTGCTTCTGTTGTTACTCTGGTTATATTTTGTTTACTTTCATATGCTTGGTTATGTGTTTACATTCCACACTTTTATTTCGATTAACACTCAGGTTTATATTTTGTACTTTCTGCTTTACATATTCGGTACGTATTTCGTACTGACTCCCCTTTCATTGGGGGCTGCGTTTCATGCTCGCAGGTACCGACGTATAGATTAGTGATCCTCCAGCTTAGGATTCCTAACTGCTATCTGAAGAGTTCCTCTTGCTTCGGAGCCTACAGTTAGTATATACGCTTGTTTATTTTGTTGCATCTACACTATACGTGGGTACGGCGGGGCCCTGGCCCATCTCATTATTCTATTGGTTTATATAGATGTCTGTGGACACCTGTGTATGTGGGTTACACCAGTTTGTATAACTATGTATGTATGCCATGTATGTTAAATGGTTTTTTACCGCCGTGGTGGCCTTGTCGGCCTTTATGTATACGAATATATTGTTTGCTGGGATTTTTCTGAGTGCAGGATATCTGGGTTAGTATATAAAACAAAGGAAACTCTGCCAAAATTTTTGGAAAAAAATGAGCTTCTTGTTTGTAATATGACTTTGTGTTTGTGTTTCGATGCCCAATTCGAGCACTAGTCATGTCCCACGGGGTTGGGTCATGACATTTAACCCATATTATACCAACCTAACTACTAGGTAATAATTTAGGAATATAGGACTACCAAAGTCTCATAGAAAACACTCGTTCAACACATCCTCTCTTCACAACTCAAGTACCATTTACCCATTCATTACACCTCTTTATCTAGCTAAGCTTATAACTCTATGAATCCTATAGGGCTCTCACTATGGAATCATAAGCCTAGTTTAGATCTATCAAATTGGAAACACTTTGTTTCCCCATTCAACATCTATATTTCACCCTAATTGGTATGAATACTATGACACATAAACATAAACCTCCTTCTAGTTTGAGTACACCCCAACTTATCCTAACAATAACTCTTTCTCTATACCTCATCATGAACATCAAATGGTACTTACTGCTCTGCTGTGAAAACTTAGAGGGATAAAATCATTACTACATTACTTACTCACGGGACACATAACTCTAGTTACAAGCCCCAATCAACAACCACTCTCATTATTTGGCCTTCTCCTCTCCTTTATCATTCTTCTAGCTTAGGGATAACAACTCTACTTATGGTTTACAAGACCTCAAATCACACACTTAGGTGCTAACATTAAGCTTCTAGAGACATAAGTTTCTCTCTCTTATGGATAACATCAAAGGCAGACATAGGATAAGAGAGCTTGGGGTGCATCTCGATTAGCTCAACTAAGTTAGCCATGATATCTCTATGGTATGTTGGGATAGAAAATCTCTATAGACCCTCTTCGCTAGAATAGTATCACCAATTCAAGAAGATACACTGAAAAGTTTAGGAAGACACTCGGGAGTTCAATCAAATTACTAGCCATGTAAGGGGACATAGACGATGGAATAACACTAGGATCTACCAACACAAAATAATCAAGAGTAAGGACTCGATTCGTACCTGTCACAATATCCTGGAGTGTTTTTCTGATCTGGGTGACTACCACGACACATAACTGGTCTATGGCCTCGCTCATGCTAGTAGTAGCATTCCTCTAATTTCCTCAAACTAGTGGTATAGATGTAGTGGGTTGAGCATCGTTGGCCCGTATTGGGCAATCCCTCCAAAAGTGTTCCACTTGGCCACATTTATAGAAGCCATAAGTGCCCATTCGATAATTTCCTAAATGGGGTTTGCCACATTCCCTACACAGTGGCTTTCCTTTACATCCTCAAGCCATACTTCCTCGGGATACATGGTTCTGGACCTTGAAGGGCTCATTTCTCCGTGGGCTCAGATTGTATCTATTATCAAATATGGGTGCACCCATTAGTGGTAACACATAACTCAAGGGTCTCTTCAGAAAGGGAGACATATTCCTATTCTCTTGCTCATGCTTACTATGCTCATGTCCTACTGACTTAGCCTTTGTGCTCCAAGGTTCTTCTATCTCATTCCCCTTGTCCTCCTCTAACCATTGAGCATGTGCAGCAATCTCAAGCCCCTCAGTGTTGATGACATTCCTTAGTTTCACAAAGTATTTGGAAGGCATGGTCTGCAAATGTGTAATGGACGATTCAGAAAAGAGATTTTCTAAAGTTAACTCTATAGCATGAATCAAAATAAGAAAGAAGTGTAACCATTCCTAATGTCCCATAGCCTCCCTATTATGGATGTGGCATGCTTCACACCAATATTAAAGACGCTACTAGACACGGCTTCATTGACTCCCTAGAACTCTTGAACTCTGTTCTTTGATACCAAGTTTGTCACACCCTAGGAGGATACCCTTGGAGTGGATGGCACTCAGAGACTATTACTAGTCTCTGGGCGAAGCACTTGGTGTCATTGTCACATCATACTCGACAGCGGAAGAAAAATGCTTAAAGAAAAGATGGTAGAGTAATTAAATAATCTAGTCTTTACATAAAAATAAACTTTTAATAAAACAAAAGTTGGAAAAGTAACAACACTCAACATCCTCTACTCAATGTCTATGAAGCCTCCACCTCTAACATCTAGATGGTACCATAATAGGCCATGGGTACCCAATTCAGGGAAAATAAAATACTCAATGAAAGAAAAGAAAGGCTCCTCCGAAGGTACGGAGGGCTTACTATCTCTGGAATCGCGAATCTGAACTTCAACAGTGCATCCTCTGAAGTACTCTAATAGTTGCCTCTGCATCATGAAATGATACAGGCCCAAATGGGCGCCAGTTCATAGAATATACTAGTATGTAACAATGGCTAAAGGAAACACATAAGGCTCAACCCAACTCAGTAAACTCGACTCAGAATTCAACTCATGACTCAATAGTGAATATGCAAGTTTAAGGTTTGAAATCATGCTTTAAAATTTGACTCAATGATTTTATGCAACTCAGTTTGAAAATCATTGTATGTTTAATAAAGTGTTGCTTAGAAGTTTCTCTAACCGACAAAACTCTCTACCACCATAAGTGTTGGTGATGCATAACGAAAAGACACGTTGTCATGCCCATCCTAAACTTGCCACGGTAAAGGACGTCAACCTCTCTTATCTCTCAAATCCAAAGAGAATGTCCATATATTGGGACATGAGCCGCCAGAGTTAACTGTATGACTATACTACTTTAGCAATGTAGTTTTGGGGTCCCTCTTAACCAACTCGTTGCTCAATACTCCTTCTAAGACTAAAATATGCTCATAGAAATTAAGTCAAACCACCTCTTTAACTCATCTCAATCAAGTCAACTCAGTCCTCAATAGCTCAGCCCAATTACTCAACAACTCGATAATTTAGGACCATCATTCATGCAATGCAACTCAAGACTCAAACTACTCCATGCAAAACTCCAACTCATATGGTCAACTAAATCACATAGAACTCATACATAACACATATAACATAGTAAATACTCATCTTATGCATATACGAGAACATGTACTCCTCATCCACAACTTACTCAAGCTCATCAAAACACACATTATTTCATCAATACTCTCTTCTCAAAACAATATTTCACCCAATGCCCATACTCCTTTAAAATCAATGTTCATGCTCTTTAAAAAAAATTTAAAAAATATATATATAATATTAGTTCAAGTCACTCTATTCATCAATGCACAAAAATCATCATCTTTAGACAAAAACATAGATAACTTTGATTCAAATCAAATACTTTATTTAATGCATGAAAATCACGAATCTCAATATTAAATACTACATGGAGAAGCCATGATCATTAACTCAGCTAGGGTTCATGCAAAAGTAATCACGAACAACAATTCGAACAATGAAATAATTATAATTATAATACATAATTATATAAAACTCAATAGAAGAAGAATTGACTAAATTGAAATTCAGAAATTAGGATTTTACCCAATTCAATACTCATTCAAATAGAAACTTAGACATGGGGCATGTGCATGAACTCAATCTAACACTTTAGGTAGCCTTACATACCTAGGTATGAAGCCTTTCACAATCAATCCTCAAGAATCCTCCTCGAACTCCTCAATTTTATACTCCTCTTCTCTTCTATTTAGCCTTAGTCTTTTTCAAGGATTTAGAAAGGCTTAAGAATGGGTTAAAACCTCTTTTTATACTTAAAATGACCTATTTTGATCATGGTTTGGGTCTAGAAAGGGTTTGAAAAGGTCTGAAATGCCCCTCATGAAATTCAAAAAAAGTCCGTCTGGGGACATGGGGTCCGCGACACAGAAAGTGTAAATTTTCTGAGTTTTTGTCAAAAATTCTCCAAATGAGTTCTCTAATCCTATAGAATAATTTTAGGATAAAATTAAGTGTTTCTCCACGGCAGGTGCACGTCACATACCTATCGCGCACCCTCACTAGAAATTGTATTCACATAAAAATTTATCTTTTGATCTGGTTGATGTAAAAATCAACGGAGACCACTTCTCCACTCAATTTTTCATGTTGATCGCAAATCCAACCTCGAATTTTCCATTGGAACATGAGAAGACGCATCATGCACACATCTCTAGTAACAAATATTATTTGAAAATACATAACAAGTAATATAAATTACAATAACTAAGAAGTTAAAATTTATTGATTGTGTAGACTAGAAGTGACAAGATTAGAAGTGAAGTGATTCATGAGAAGTTGGGATTAGCCTCAGTGGTAGACAAGATGAAAGAAGTGAGATTGAGATGGTTTAAGCATATGCAGAGAATGTTTATCGATTCTCCAGTTAGGAGGTGCAAGAGATTCGATTTAGGGGTTAAGTGGTATGGTGGGGATAGAACGAAAAAATTGGAGAGAGGTAATTAGACTGGATATATCATAGCTTCATATAAGTATATAACTAAGGACATGACCTTAGTAGAAAGGAGTGGAGGTCGCATATTAGGTAGAATGTTAGTAGGAGTAGAATATTGTCTTGCCTTATGATAATTTTTATGTTTGTCATAGAATTAGTCGTGCTATTATGGTTGTGTGGTTATTACTTTTCGATCATTCTACTGCTTCTACTATTTTTTCTTGCTATTAAACATTGTTTTTGGTTTATTGTGGTTATTCTATATCTATTGTTTTCACCTTTTATTTGGAGAAGATATATTCGCAACAGCCTCTTTGTCTTGAGATAGTGGTCAGGTCTACATATACTCTACCCTCCTAGACCTACTTTGTGAAATTTTATTGGACATGTTGTTGTAACAAGTTAAAATTTATATAAAAGTTTAGTCAACCCTTTCAATTTTATTTTGTGGCTCATATATTGAAAGAAATAGAATAATGTTATAAAACTAAGACAAAATATTAAAATTATAAAAGAAAAAAGGAAGATAGAGTAATAATTCTTCTTTGATGATATTTCTTAGTCTTACTTAATATGGAAAGTAATGCCTATTTATGGCACAAATTTGGTAAGGTATACATTTGTTTTTAACATTATACAACTAATAGATAATTATCAACATACAATGTCTTCAACATTATATATCTAGTAGGTAAGTATGTACATGGACATACATATATATTCAACACTCCTTGTCGGATGTCTATGTAATAAAACTGTACATAGTTGTTTGTAATATGCATTACTTGTTGCCTCATTAAAAACCTTACAAGGAAAACCCAGTGGGACAAAACCTCGTAAGGGAAAAAGAGTACAACGCGTATTAACTTCCCCTAATGGGAACATCAATCCAAAGACTTGAATCTTAGCATTCAAATCTTATATACCATTTTCTTGAAAGTTGCAGTTGGTAGAGAGACTCGGTGAATAAATTAACAACATTATCACTTGAACGAATCTGTAGTACATTGATATCACCATTCTTCTAAAGCTCATCTATTTAGAAACATTTTTGCAAAATGTGTTTCGTTCTATCTCCTTTATGAATCCTCCCTTTAGTTGTGTTATACATGATGCGTTATCTTCATATAAAATTATGGGTACTTTGTCACATTTTAAACCATCTACATTTTTTTGAATGAGATGTAACACCCGGTAAAATTATCAAAATAACCCATGAGGAGAGATATGCGCATAACGCATCTTTCCATGATCCAATGGCAAATCCGAGGCCGGATATGCAATCAGCATGAAAAATTGAGTGGGGAGGTGGTCCCAGTTGATTTTTAGAGTAATCTGATCAAAAATGATTTTTCGGTACGAAAATAATTTCCAGTGAGGTTTCGTGATAGGTGTGCGACACGCACCTGCCGTGGACATATACTTAAATTTTGTCCAAAAAATTTCTATAGGATTAGAGAACTCATTCAGAGAATGTTCGACCAAAAACATCAAAAATGGTACAAGTCTGCATCGTAGACTGATGTCGTCCAAGTTACACCTTCTTTTTAGAGAATAAAGCGGTCGTTGTCAAGATATAAAATCTAACTAAGGTTAGGGTCGAACCCAAGGGAATACGTAGGCTCAAGACAAATTTACCAATAAGTTATTCAAGTAGTTAACTGACTCAATTCCCCGAAGGGGATTTTGCAATAATCAATAAGAACGTAAACTAAACTAACTATCACGAGGAACAATCAATAATAGAGAGCAACTGGGGTATCGTGTTCCCCATGATTTCCCAAACTTAGTATCAACAAATAACCCAACTCTTGTCTAGTGTATAGCATGTAGGACGATAATTTAAGTTCACCAAGCCCTTTAGTCAAAGGTGAGAGGAAAATTTCACTATGCGACTTGGCCCACCTCCATAGTGTGCAATACTAATCATTACCTGTAAGTCCTAGTCAACCTCCCCTTGACCCAGTTTGGTTGATTAGATGAAAACACATAGTCGAATCCTTGTTAATCAATCTCTTTTGTTATTCATTACTACCTTGGTCTAGTCAGTAACACTAGGTTCTAATGTTGGCCACCTTTAGAAAACATGCAAAATGAAGAGAATTAATTAATACATGCATATACCCATTCCAAGAGTTGCAAATTAGGCGGGTTTACTAAGTCAGTTCTGCATGTTTCCCACAACCCTAGTTGTGGATTTAACTACTCATACTATGGGTAGATCAAGAAATTATGAATTGAGAAAACATATTCAAACACTTACCCTATTGATTTAAGATCAAGCAAATCCAAGAAGAATGAGAATCACAAGCTTCAAGATCAAATTTACTCACAAGTGTTTTCTCATTATTTTCTCTCTCAAGTATTAGGTTCTCCAATTACCAACTTTAAAAGTACTAAATAATGACATCCTCTCTTGTACAATAACCTAAAAGTACTATTTAAAGTAATTACAATTAAGTCCTAAAATAGAAAAATTGATTGACGGACTCCATGAAAGGTCTCTATGATTTTTAATATGATCTACGAGTCGTAGTCGGGGTCTCATAGTTAGCTCCTAGGATTTTTGACATCTCTTCGATAACACGTCTTCATGACTCGTACACTGATCTATAACTCGTAATTCATGTGTGTAGGTCTCAGCTTCATCAACTTGTCCCTCACTAGAAATCTTCATGAAACCCACCAATAGAACTCGTAGATTACTCTACTACTCATAAGCTTGTCTCGTTGAGTTGATCTTCATATTTCAACCTTCATTGGAACTTGTCATGAAACTGCCTCTATGACTCGTAGAATGCTCTATAATTCATAGAGACTCTCATAAGTCCTCAAAAACCAGCAATCTTCTGCAATTTTTCCCCAAAGCATGCCAATCTGTCTTCCTACAAATCTAAACACAAAAACACATAAAACCCACAAATATCGTATTGAGAACATACAAAATCCTAACTTTTAAGCATCAAATGTGTTGCATTTTGATAGCACATCAACACCCTCAACTTAAAATTATTACTTGTTACTTGTCTTTAAGCGACGACTCAATATATATAAACAATACAGTAACACACAGAACTCAACTCAATGGCATATATCATATACATCTCAAACTCAGATACCCGCACCAGCTTTTCAAAATAGGATCAAATAGCTATTTAGCAAACTAATGCAAACTGGTGCATATGACAACACAATTATGACAAGCAAGGGGCTACCAACAGTCCACAATCATTGAACAAGGCAAATGCTAACAATGCAATACAAGTCCGCTCACAGAAAGAAGTCCCATTGTGACACTCAATGATGATTTCATATTTAACCTTGGGACTGAGCAAAAACACTCACTCTCACAAAGGTATTCATGCATAATGACTAATACCATAGGCTTTCCCCTATACTCATGATTCAGACCTTCAACTAACTGGACTAGGATCACTTTGGGACTTTCTAGGCTTGTAACGTTGGCTCAGGGGGCTTTGGTATGATACCCTAGGAAAATATGACTAATGGCCCTCCTTGAAACTATATTTTTCTACACTCTTACCCTACCAACACTGTTACTTTCACCTTATTCTTCCTTTTTCCTTATTCAAGCTTTTCCTAGTGCTTTCTTATTATTTTTCAGCTTTTTGCCTTATTTTTATGCTTTTTTTTGCTTTTTAGCTCTATCTCAAGCACCTTTATTTTTTCTTGCACCTGGTACATGATTTTTCTTCTTTTTCTCTTCATTTCTAACTCTCCCCCTTATTTTTGTGCTTTTATCCTTACACCAGTCATCCTCAACTTAAAGTTTTAGCCTATATTGAAGTACACAATATTTGTCCTCCGAACCAAGGCCACTTTTGGTAGCCACTCTCAACTTAGGCTTTTTGCCTCAGTCAAGGTTCACAATGCTCAAGGAAAGACGAAGGCCAATTTCAGGATTTTTCACTAGACAAGACTAGGCTAATTATGTGTTTTGAAAGAATTGGTACATGTAAGGCTCAAATATTTGTACCAAGGGATAAATCATCATTTGGTTTGTAATTTTTAAGCTAACGTGGACTATTTAATGAACAAAGGCCTAAGATCCCTTCCTAATCCATTCAATCTACAACCTAACTTAGAGTAACAGGGCAAGTTCTGAATTAGCACAAAATACATTAATCCAGCAAATTAAGCTCACACTCACATGGCACAACATACATTATAAACACAAGACTCACAAATCATGCTTCTTATCCCAACTTACCCTCACTTATCAGAACAGTTATTGCCAAATTCCTAAACATGCATGGTTGCCATCTAACTACTAATCAAAAAAATTTTGTGGGTACCATTTCTCTAAATAAAACACAAAAACATGTTATATGCCATAAGTATTAGTACTATATGCTACACATATTATCTAAACATCCTAAATATGTCGGTTCAATAGAAATTAAATATCCACGAGGAAAAAATCACATGCAAAAAAACCTCAGGATTAATAATTTGGGTAGTTATGGACCATAAACTACTCAGACTTCACTTAGGCCTATAACTATCCACACCCCATCGACAAAAAGGTGCATTATTCCTAATGCAAAAAATCAATCAAAAATAAAATATAAGGGGTCAAAAACCATACTGGGGTGCCTAAGCGCCAGGATCCACCATGGGTTGCCTGCCAAGAAGCGCCTGATATTTATCACGTCATAACCTAGATAGCTTGAGTACATAGATCACATTCCTCCACTGTCTTTAACTCTTCCACATTTCCAAGGTNTTGACTCTTTTGAAAGAAGATTCCAAAAGAAAATAATTTGGTTGATATTGTTCATAAGTTTGACTTTCCATCTTTCTATGACTATTACACTCTGTATATTTGTACTCTCTGCTTTACTTATTCGGTACATCTTTCATACTGATTCCCGTTGTGTTTCATGCCCGCAGGTTCTGACGTACAGGGTAGAGGATCTCAAGCTTAGGACCTCCATTGTTGTTTGATGAGCTCCCCTACTTCGGAGCCACTTTTGGTACACTTACTCTATTAGCTTTTGGACTACATCAGCCTACTTTCATTTTGGGTATGACGGGGTGTCTAAAGTACTCCCTTGCTTCGAATCTACATTTTGGTATACTTACTTTGTTATTACTTTCTACTACTTTCACTTTTGGGTATGACGGGGTCCTGTCCCGTCGTTTAATTCTATATGTTTGTATTAGAGGTCTGTGGACATGTTGTGAGAGTGGGTCCTATCTGTTAGTTTCTGTATTTTGTATATATGTGGAATATGTGAGACCTAGCCACCAGTTTGGATATTCTGTACTTATGTTGTGCTGTTGGGCGGTTGAACCGCAGTGGTGACCTTGTTGGCCTGCATATATCCATACATATGTAGACCTATGTCTGTTGTGTATCTATTGGGTTCGCTGGAAATTTTTTGTTTCGGGTGGCTAGTCAGTAAAACAGAGAAAACTCTGCCGAAATTTCTGTAAATTATAAAGTGTCTATAATCTGAGTTTGTTTTGAAAATATTATCTGGGTAGCCCTATCGGGTACTAGTCACGGCCCATAGGTTGGGTCGTAACAGAAGTGGTATCAGAGTAGTTTGTCCTCAGAGTGTCCACAGACCGCGTCCAGTGAAGTCACGGCCTATAGGTTGGGTCGTGACATTAATAACCCAAACTCAAAATAAAATCACTATTCATTCTACAGAAATTTTGACCGAGTTTCCTCTGTTTTACTGACTAGCCACCTGAAATCTAAAAAATCCAGCAGACAAAACAAACAGTTCAACATATATATCCATATATAGGCGGGCCGACAAGGTCACCGCTACGGTTACACCTCCCAACAAACACAGCATACCAACGTAATATTCAACTGTCTGAAATGTCTCCCTACTCAACAAACAACATAATAAACAAACGGACTGACATAACCCATACTCACAGGAGTCTTCAGACCTCTATACAGACATACTGACAAAATAAAATGGGACAGGACCCCGTAAACGGACTAACATAACCCATACTCACAGGAGTCCACAGACCTCTATACAGACATATGGACAAAATAAGATGGCACAGGGCCCCGTCATACCCAAAATGAATATAGTACAGGATGATCAAATAGCAACTATACCAAAGATAGCTCCGAAGCAAAGGAGCTCTTCTGACCGCAATCGGAGGTCCTAAGCTGGAGGCCTGCTACCCTGCACGTCTGATCCTCGGGCATGAAATGCAGCCCCCAAAGAAAGGGGGTCAGTATGAAATATGTATCAAATATGTAAAGCAGAAAGTACAAACCGTAACGGAAAGTAATAATCCAAATAGAGGTATAAGATGCCAAACTCACATGCGAATGACAAAGGGACATTCCTTTTACCTTTTCGAAATATCACACTGATGTCTAACGAACCAAAATGATGGCAATCTCCAAACTCGCGCCACCCACTGCCTCACATCAAAAAGTTTAAATCTCGAAATCTCCAACACAAATCCCAAATGTAGCTGAAGTGAGCCGAGGTGAACTGTGGCCCAGCGCTCATGTCATAGTATCGGTGAGCCGAGGTGAACTGAGGCCCAGTACTCACGTCGTAGGATAGGTGACCCGAGGCAAATTGAGGCCCAGCACTCATGTATCAAAATGCCAACATATCCTAAGCCCAGCTCCTTATGGCTCCAAACTAAGCAAAGTCGGTCCATAGGCAAACCGACCCGCTGTACCCAGCCTCCTTCGAAATGTATATATATATAGTATATTATGCACGATAATAACCGGCTCGAGAACCGATGAAAGATGTCATAATAGGCACGAGTAGAGTCGTGAGAGGTTATACACATGAAAAAAAATTCGTTTCATAAGTACAAGAGTTCATTAATATGCTCGTACTTAAAATAAAGTGTTGCCTGTACCGAACAGTTCATACTTAAAGACAAAACATTAATTATATCAAACTAATCATATCAGGATCCAACATAGTGTTTATTCTCCAACTCTTTCCGTAGGATAGGTGAGCCGAGGCAAATTGAGGCCCTACACTCACGTATCATAAAGGGTGAGCCGGGGCGAACTGTGGCCCATCACTCACGTATTATAAAGGGTGAGCCGGGGCGAACTGTGGCCCAGCACTCACGTATCATAAAGGGTGAGCCGGGGCGAACTGTGGCCTAGCACTCACATATCAAAATGCCAACATATCCCAAGCCCAGCTCCTTATGGCTCCAAACTAAGCAAAGTCGGTCTATGGGCGAACCGACCCGCCGTACCCAGCCTCCTTCGGAATGTATATATATAGTATATTACGTACGATAATAACCGGCCCGGGAACCGGTGAAAGATGTCATAATAGGCACGAGTAGAGTCGTGAGAGGCTATATGCACGAAAAAAATCCATTTCATAAGTACAAGAGTTCATTAATATGCCCGTACTTAAAATAAAGTGTTGCTTGTACCGAACAGTTCATACTTGAAGACAAAACA
>DF366265.1:39372-55764 GCA_000787875.1 Solanum virginianum
TATTAAACTATCCAGTATTACCACATATTAACATGTATTACCAGCTTGGTGATACAGCAGCTTGGGCATTAAACTTGGGCTGAAATGGGTCTCGTCTCCGTTTAACTCGCAAGTTCGAGCTTAGCAAGTAGCTGACTCACCTGCTAGCTTCCTAAGTCCTAAAAGCACCTCAATTGTTTTCCTACTCGATGCAAAACATGTATACACACAACTTCCCTTAAACGTTAGATACACATAACGCCCTTTAACGCGAGATGCAAAGACTTTTAAAATTGGCACTAATTTGAAAGTCCATATCATGTTTCATATGTGTGTAGTACCAATACTTATAGTGTGTGTGGGGTGTTACACATACATGCGAATAATTGAAAACAGGGAAGCATACTAATTTAAATCATACTCAACACCTTCAAATACTTCTACACACTCCAAGAATCCAATTACATCATTCAAACGCCCAACGCAAACTCCCAATGTCAAAACGCAACATGTTATTTTCTTACTAACTGAAAAACTGGACAGCCCACTATTTGTATACATAATTAGTATACTCAATCACTTCTAAATATCCCAAGAATCATAACACAACATCCCAACGCTCAACGTAAACCCCCAATGCTAAAACGCTACAATTAATTACAACTAAAGGCCCTCCAATTCGGCCAACCTTGCTTTTGCAAACAATTAATTTTTAATACTTCTTTCAACCCTCAAGCATCATTTTTATATCAAACAAACACAACTACAAGGTTTTAAAACAATTTAATTTCATACACAAGTTTCCCCTAAATTTTCGGATTCACTGTACATCCCCACAACTACTTTAACTAATGATTCCTTCAAAGTTGTCAAGGTTATTCTTTCACTTAAACACTTCCTAAACAATATACAAACTTTAATTTAACTCAAAAGAAGAGAAAAATACACTTACCTTCACAACCCTTCAACAACTTTAAATCTTCGATTCCAAATTTCCAAGTGTTTCCTTAACAAACCAATACTTCTACGATACTTGGGGGAACCAATAAACTAGATTTGAAGCATCAAAGTAGCAAGAGAATCAAAATACCACGATTTTTTTCGGGTTACTGTAGCAACCCGAGAGTTGCTACAGTTTTGGAGTATTTTGCTTGCTCTTTGTTCTTCTTTCAAGTGTGTAAAGTTCTTGCCCTTTTGTTCTTGTAAACTATACATACATATATATATATATATATATATAGATATATAACCAAAAAAATATCTTGTCCCACCCACACAAGTGTACCACTGGAATTGTGACAAAATTTGAGTGGGCCAATTCCAATTTGCTCTAGAGTTTTCTTTCATTTAAAGGGTAAGAATACACTTGTCCAAAATTTAATGAGTGATCATGAACACATGTATATATACATGTGCACCCATATAAATTTATGCACATACACCCTTTTTGAAGTATTCCAACTTGAGTTCTCAATTATTTCCAAAAACACACTTAAGTTCCAATTTTTTTTGGAAATTACAACATTGGTCCCAAATTCCGCAATGGTTCCAACATACCATAATATGGGTTCTAACATCCTTCCCCCTTAAGAACAATCGTCCTCGAATGTCACATTAGCCTTATGAGTTTTATTCGTAACTTAAAGGGTGCTTTTAAAAGACAGAGATCTCCATCCCCCTGAAATGTTTACAAGATGTTGATTCATATGCATGGTACATCCACATAGTCCTCATGTGTAACGTACTCCACAGACGGATGCCAACTCCTCAAGCCTGACAAATTAAATGCAACCACTCCTTAACCTATTTCTAACTAACTCTTTCGTCATTTATTTGCTCCAATACTCCCCTTTAAGCTGGAGCCTCTATACCCATTTAGTACTCTTGGTTTGCATAAGAGAAGATAGTGTCGTATTGTACCTAACCCCTTTTGAGTACATCTGCCACCATTTTAGACTTTCTTCTTTGACTTAAAGTCATTTTGATAACCTATCTGCTTATAATACTGACCTTTAGGATGAACTTTTCACTTACATAATTCACATACAATTCCCAAAATACCTCTCGAACTTACTATTAAACTATCCAGTATTAAAACTTCTCGAACACATCATCCATGGATCCATAGCAGTTTAACCATAGAATATATTCCCATACTTGAACTGCTAGTTGCAATAGATTAGCATTCAGCACTAACAACCGTAGGGTAAGCCTGGTTTACATGGGAATATGAAAATAAGATTCATTCAGACCCATAAAGAATTGATAGAGTTTAGCTACCTTCCGGGAAAGTAATATAGCTTTAAATTCATCCCAAAGATGCTTCAGCTTCGTGCAATAGCCTGAGATGGAGTTAGTTCCTTACTGAAGTATGATAATTTCTTTAAGTAAACAGGATATCCTAGACCCATCATCTATATCGAATCTTCATCTTAGATCATTCCACACATGTTTTGCACAAGTAACAGATACTATTTTCCTTGAGCAGAGAATTTAAAATCCATGAAAGAACCATCCATTAATTCTTTTCCATAGGTTCCTTAGTTCCACACTCACATTGACTTTGGTACAGGTTCTATCAATAAGACCCATCTTATTCCTTCCTAGCGCACCCAATTCATGAACCTACTTCACAAACTAAAAGTTTCAATCCTAGAAATTTTAAATGAAATCAGATTGACTCCACTAACACAAAATCAAGGGATGATTATAATCAACTGACTCATAGACATACCAGGTAGAGTCATCATGCTATCAGAATATTCACCATTTCTGGGCTTAGTTGTATGACCACCACATAGAAACACCTGTCCCCAAACAATATCCAGAAGCCAGCCCCTTCTTCATACTTGTAATCTACAACATAGCTGCAAAACCTGCTCCTCTGAGCACTTGATATCTTTCTCGAAGGCATATCTGAAATCCAAAATAATTTCTGTCAAGAGAATCATCCTACTAGCATCGCTCTGACGCACTATCTCAGATAAGACAAAGGGGAAACATCCTAAATGTCCCATAGCCTCCTCTTTATAGAGGTGGTGTATGACACACCGATAAACAAGACTCTACTGGACACAGACTGTGGATACTCCGAGGACTAACTGCTCTGATACCACTTCCATCATGACCCAACCCCGTGGGCTATGATTAGTTCCCGTTCGAGGCACCCAAACACAACCACTAATCCAACTCGAACTATAACACTAACTAGTTTACAAAAATTTCAGCAGAGTTTCCTCTGTTTTATTGACTAGCCACCTGAAATCAGAAAAATCCAGCAGACAGAACAAATAGTTCAACATATATATTCATATATACGCGGGCCGACAAGGTCACCGCTGCGTTTACACCGCCCAACAAACACAGCATACCAACGTAATATTCAACTGTCTGAAATGTCTCTTCTACTCGGCAAACAACTGCGGTTACACCGCCCAACAAACAAAACATACCAACATAATATTCAATGTCTAAAATGTCTCCCCTACTCGGCAAACAACATAATAAACAAACAGACTAACATAAACCATACTCACAAGAGTCCACAGACCTCTATACAGACATATTAACAAAATAAGACGGGACAGGGCCTCATCACACCCAAAATGAATATAGTACAGGATGATTGAATAACAACTACACTAAAGATAGCTCCGAAGCAAAGGAGCTCTTCTGACCGCAACCGGAGGTCCTAAGCTTGAGGCCTGCTACCCTGCACGTCTGAACCTACAGGCATGAAACGCAGCCCCCGAAGAAAAGAGGTCAGTACGAAATACGTACCGAATATGTAAAGTAGAAAGTACAAACCGTAACCAAAAGTAAGAATCCAAATAGAGGTATAAGATGCCAAACTCATATGTGAATGCCAAAGGGACATTCTTTTTACCTTTTCGAAATATCAAACTGATGCCTAACGAACCGAAATGATGGTAATCTCCAAACTCGTGCCACCCACTGCCTCACACCAGAAAATTCAAATCTCGAAATCTCCAACACAAATCCCAAATGTAGCTGAAGTGAGCCAACGCAAATTGTGGCCCAGCGCTCATGTCATAGTATCGGTGAGCCGAGGCGAACTGAGGCCAAGCACTCACGTCGTAGGATAGGTGAGCCGAGGCAAACTGAGGCCTACCAATCACGTATCAAAATGCCAACATATCCCAAGCCCAGCTCCTTATGGCTCCAAACTAAGCAAAGCCGATCCATTGGCAAAATGACCTGCCGTACCCAGCCTCCTTTGGAATGTATATATATAGTATATTACGCACGATAATAACCGGCCCGGGAACCGGTGAAAGATGTCATAACGGACACGAGTAGAGTCGTGAGAGATTATATGCATAGAAAAAAATCCATTTCATAAGTACAAGAGTTCATTAATATGCTCGTACTTAAAATAAAGTGTTGCATATACCGAACAAATCATACTTGAAGACAAAACATTAATTATCTCAAACTAATCATATTAGGATCCAACATAGTATTTATTCTCCAACTCTTTCCAAATTATCAAAGTTGTCAATTAAGGTTCTATGGTGAATTGAAAGGGATCCATGTCAGTTAAATTTCCAAAAGAATAGTGGAACAACCATATTTACAATTACTCATTATTATTAAAAATTCCACAAAGGGATCCATGTCACTTAAATTCCTAAAAGAATAGTGGAACAACCATATTTGCAATTACTCATTATTATTAAAATTTGTAAAAAAGTCATGGCTGACAAATTTTCTCAATTTACTAGCTTTCTTCATTTCTTACAAACATACTAGACTTTAAGGTTTCAATGCTTATCGAACTTCCTTTAGCCTTACAAATATACTAAGTTTCAAGGACGTAGAAATTAGAGGTCAAACGGATCGCAATAGGAATAGGATTCCTCAAACTTTAGTTATAAAATTACATACTCCTCCAACTTGGAAATTTCAAGAATATAAGAATTGAACTAATACATATTTACAAAAGTACTTCAAAGAACCAACATGTATCGAATTCACATTTGAAATTCACGTAGGGTTCATTTCAGGATTCATGTTTGTTAATGACATACCAAAATATCAAACGCCTTGAATATTTCCCAACTCAATTCTTATGTTTTTCTTCAAAGTGTTAGGGACATATGCTATTTAAAACTTGTCCGTCCTTCATAATTTACAAATTTATCAAACTTTCATAGTTATAAACACTATTATATTTAATATTTTCGAACTAGTCATACCGGGAGAGGGAAAAGGTTTACATACCTCTCTTCCTTGCTAAGTTAGCTCCAACGACATACCAAATCCAACTTTATTCTTCCAAATGCCCAATGTCTACAATTATCACAATAGCATCATAGTTAGTCTTCATTACGGACTTTAACCTCTAAGTTTTTCAAACATTCTATAGAAATTTTGACAGCATATCCCCTTAAATTATACCATTCCGAGAGCCCATCTTAGCTCCCATTCATCAACAACAACAACAAGAACAATTCAACAACCAACAACGGACCTTTCTAACACCATAACCTCGCTAAACTCACAAACGAACTTTGTTTCCAACACAAAGCAAAACTAGACAGCTGCTACATATAAACAAATACACACTGTTCAAGCCTTCAATATAGATTCTAGTTCGAACCATCCAAATGCCAAACATATATTTATAATACAACAACGTGATATTTGAATACTTATATAGATTCTAGTTCGAACCATCTTCATGCATACATGCGAATAATTGAAAACAGGGAAGCATACCAATTTAAATCATACTCAACACCTTGAAACACATCTACACACTCCAAGAATCCAATTATATCATTCAAACGCTCAATGCAAACTCCCAATGTCAAAACGCAACATGTTATTTTCTTACTAACTGAAAAACTGGATAGCCCACTGTTTGTATACATAATTAGTATACCCAATCACTTCTAAATATCCCAAGAATCATAACACAACATCCCAATGCTCAACGTAAACCCCCAACGCTAAAATGCTACAATTATCAATCACCTCTAAATATCACAAGAATCATAACACAAAATCCCAACGCTCAACGTAAACCCCCAATGCTAAAACGCTACAATTAATTACAACTAAAGGCCCTCCAATTCGGCCAACCTTGCTTTTGCAAGAAATCAATTTTTAATACTTCGTTCAACCCTCAAGCATCATTTTTATATCAAACAAACACAACTACAAGGATTTAAAACAATTTAATTTCATACACAAGTTTCCCCTAAATTTTCGGATTTACTGTACATCCCCACAACTACTTTAACTAATAATTCCTTCAAAGTTTTCAAGGTTATTCTTTCACTTAAACACTTCCTAAACTATGTACAAACTTTAATTTAACTCAAAAGAAGAGAAAAATGCACTTACCTTCACAACCCTTCAACAACTTTAAATCTTCGATTCTGAATTTTCAAGTGTTTCCTTAACAAACCAATACTTCTACGATACTTGGGGGAACCAATAGACTAAATTTGAAGCATCAAAGTAGCAAGGGAATCAAAATACCACAATTTTTTGGGTTACTGTAGCAACCCGAGAGTTGCTACAGTTTTGGAGTATTTTGCTTGTTCTTTGTTCTTCTTTCAAGTGTGGAAAGTTCTTGCCCTTTTGTTCTTGTAAAATATACATACATATATATAGATATATAACCAAAATAAAAATATCTTGTCCCACCCCTTAAAATTGTCAAATTCAAATAAAATATACATACAAATATAAAGATATATAACCAAAAAAATATCGTGTCCCACCCACACAAATGTACCAATGGAATTGTGACAAAATTTGAGTGGGCCAATTCCAATTTGCTTTAGATTTTTCTTTTATTTAAAGGGTAAGAATACACTTGTCCAAAAATTTAATGAGTGATCATGAACACACACACACACATATATATATATACACATGTACACCCATATAAATTTATGCACATACACCCTTTTTGAAGTATTCCAACTTGAGTTCTCAATTTTTTCCAAAAACACACTTAAGTTCCAATTTTTTTTTTTGGAAATTACAACATTGGTCCCAAATTCCGCAATGGTTCCAACATACCATAATACGGGTTCTAACACAATGTATGGCTTCACTCTTTGGTTATTTACTTTGAAAGTTCCTCCATTTCGTCTCTCAAGTTCAATGGCCCTATGGTCAAAGACATGTGGTACTCGAAAGGGTCCTAACCATCTAGATTGGAGCTTCCCCAGGAACAACTTTATTCTAGAATTGTAGAGCAACACCAAGTCTCCTGGTGCAGATTTTTGGTTCCTTAGGCGGTGGTCATGTTGTACTTTCATTCTCTGTTTAGAGCTCTTATATGATGTCAATCAAAATTCATCAGCTCATTAAGTTGGCTCAACCTAGAGTTTATTGCATCATTCCAATCTAGTTAAACTTCTTCAATGCCCACACCGCTTTATGCTCAAGCTCCACTGGCAAGTGACATGCTTTCCCAAAGACAAGTTGATAGGGAGACATGCCTATAGGGGTCTTGAATGTTGTTCGGTATGCCCATAATGCATCATCCATCTTCCATGACCAAATTGTACGGTTTGCATTCATAGTTTCGGATAGAATCTATTTGATTTCCTTATTAGACACCTCTACCTGCCCACTCGTTTGAGGATGATAATGCGTCGCCATTCTATGTTTCACTTCATATTTATCCAAAAGAGCTTTAAAAATCCTATTGTAGAAGTGAGAACCTCTATCACTAATGATTGCCCGAGAGGTGCCAAACCTTAAGAAAATGTTCTTTTTCAAAAATATTGTGACACTTTTACCCTCATTGTAGGTGGACCTACGACCTTCATCCACTTTGATACATAATCCACAGCAACTAAAGTGTACTTATTTCCATGTAAGCTAACAAATAATCCCATGAAATCTATCCGCTATTCATCAAACAATACAATCACCATAATGGGGTTTAGAGGGAGCTCATGCTTATGGGAAACCCCACCTTCTCTTTGGCACCTGTCACAAGCTTTGGCATAACTGTGGGTATCTAGGTGGATGGTGGGTAGTAATACCCACATTCCAAGATCTTGTGGGTTGTTCGAATCCCACTATGATTTCATAGTCATTGATATCTTAGTGGATAGTGGGCCAGTAGTGGGCCAGTAATACCCACATTGTAAGATTTTGTGGGCTGTTTGAATCTCACTATGATTTCCACCCACTACTGACGAGTGGCATGCCTCAAGTACGCTCACCATCTCAACCTCAGGAACACAGCGACAAATAATCCCATCAGCACATACTCAAAACAAGTATAGGTCATCCCAAAAGAACTTCCTAACATCAGATATAAACTTCTGATGCTGATGTGTCTTTAGGTTAGGTGGCACGATATCACTCACCAAGTAGTTTGTATAATCTCCAAATGAAGGTATCAGATCATAAGATGCAGCCAACACTCTCTCGTCATGAAAAGAATCATTTATCTTAAATCTATCATCAAAATTCATCATTGCTCCATCTTCCAAGCTGAAGAGGTGATTTGCGACTTGATTATTTGTTCTTTTTCACTCAATGACATCAAAGTTGAACTCTTGCAAAAAAAGTACCCATCTCATAAACCTTGGCTTTGCATCCTTCTTAGCCATCAAATATTTAAGTGCTGAATAGTCTATATGCACCACTACTTTGGCCCCAATAGATATGACCTAAACTATTCGAATGCAAAGACCAAAGCAAGTAACTCCTTTTCTATGACGGTGTAATTCTTCTGGGCTATATTTAGGGCCTTGCTAGTATAATATATGGGATGTATATCTTCTCCTTCTGTTGTCCCAATACCACACCTAGAGCAACACCACTTGCATCACACATGATCTCAAAGGGCTTGGACCAGTCTTGAGCCACAATAATTGGTACTGAGATCAACCTCCTCTTCAACTCTTCAAAGGATTTTAGACATGCATCATCAAACATGAACTTAGCATCTTTCTCCAAAAATTTGCATAATAGATGTGAAATATAGAGAAGTCTTTTATGAACCTCCTATAGAATCCTCCATGCCCCAAGAAACTCCTCACACCTTTTATTAAGATGGGTGGTGGGAGCTTCTCAATCACCTCCACTTCAGCTCTGTCGAACTCAATGCCTTTGCAAGATATCCTGTGCCCCAACATAATACCCTCTTTCACCATGAAGTGACATTTTTCCCAATTTAGTACCAGATGACTTTCTACACATCTTTGCAACATGTCATGTCGTGCTCCAAACAATCCTCAATGAGTTCCTAACCACACTAAATTTCATGACCTAAGCCTAGGGTATAGACGGGACACGACAAATAGGAAACCCAAAGGGACCCCAATCAAGCCTCTGAACATATCATTACACATCCCTGTTCGCGAAAGCAATAGAACAACAATAAGAGATAGTAAAAAGGGAACATGGAGCTAAGGGACATCCTAGATATCATAGAAATATAACAAGCCCTTACATAGCATTAATAAATCATAAGGTTCCAATAACACCTCTAAACATAGAATATAGCAGGGCCCAAGACAAACAACGTGGCTCACCCTCATAGTTAAAAGCATACAATAAAGGAAAGAGAGTCTTTATACATAATATAGGATTAAAGACATTGTCCCCAAAATTGATGCTTCACCAACTTGCTTGAGAGAAATTGTACTAGCCACGTGGAGGAGGATGAGGATGATCCTGAGGAGCTCTAGTTCCCACATGATAACATCATATAGGCATACAGTATGCGTTAGTACAATTGAATGTACTAAGTATGTAGAATGCAATGCAACAAGAGATAGGCAACATAGTCAAAATGCATAACAATAGGCAATAGACATCGAATAACAATATGGCATGTATGACCAATGCTCAAGTAAAACATGCTGAAGTAACCTACGCAATAATTAAGCATATAGCAATATCACATGTATGAGTGATGCTTGAAGTAAAACATTCTTACATAGCACATATTACATATGTAGTAAGCAACCATCATCATAGACCAAGCAACTTAGTACTCAGAATCCAAGGTGAACCACCCTTGAGAAATGATTGAGGTACCAACCCCTCAATCGATAGACAGACATGACCACCCTCTGTCGAAAGTGATTGAGGTACCAACCCCTCAATTGGTTGATGGCTTACCACACCTATCTGAGGCGATTTAGGTACCAACCCCTCAATTGGTTGATGGACATGACCACCCTTTGTCGAAAGTGATTGAGGTACCAACCCCTCAATTGGTTGATGGCTTACTACTCCCATCCGAGCTGATTAAGGCATCACCCCTCTATTGGCTATGGTCAACTCACAACATAATAGATATTTCTCATAAAATAAACATACACATACACACATACACACACATATATATATATATATATATCATCCTTTCATCATCATAGGGCCACGTAACTCATATGCCATGCATTATGCCTTCAACAACTCAAGAAACATGATTCAGATATTTTATCAAACACTTGGCGGGTGTATAATGCTAGTGTAAAACCATGCAATTCAAGAGTGAAACCATGCAAGAAAACTTAATGTAAGACCACCCACCAACACTTTGTAAAACCCTCATACAATATACATCAAAAAACTTCATGAAATCTCAAGATAGATCTAAGAATCATAGCTCAAAATATGCTTAACAGTCACACTTTTACAAAACCCAAACATAGTTCATAGTCAAATTCATAATAGAAAACTCATAAGTAAAATCAACTTAGAAACTAGTAATTTAGGCAAAAAGGAAGCTTGGACACCATGGGTGAAAGGACCCAATGGTTGAAACCCACATACCCTAGCTTTGGAGAATTCCTTGATGAAGATTAAAAATGGAGACTTGAAGCTTGAGTGAAATCCTTAAGATTAGGAATGAGTTTGGAACCTTTGATTTGAGTAAAGTATTTGTCTATGTGTTTGAGAGAGTATTGGGGAATGTCTTGTATGATATAAAGGTGAAATATGGCTAAGTATAGGTATTTTCACGCATGAAAAAACTTAGGCCCAAGACCCAAAAGCCTTAGACCAAGTAACAAAAAAATTGGGCAAAAATAACACTAGGACGCGCCCAAGGCACGTCGCTCCAATATTCGATCACTCTAAAATTAGGGTTAGACCCATTTTTCACTCAATTTTGCCCCTCGATCAAGAATATTAAGTTAGCTTTTTTATATCATGCACAGATTTTGATATATATAGAATTATGATTTTGGACACTTATATGGGTCATTTCAATATCTCCCCCTTGGGAACATTCATCCCCTAATGTTAAAGAAACATACATAAGAAGAGCAGTCATGAAGAAATCAGCCCCAACAAGAATGCATCAACACACTTAAACACCATTTTCAAAATGTCAATCATAAGTGTAAAAATCACCATGAACTTGTCAACATAAACAAAAATGCATGCAATGACATAAAGATCTGATACACGAGACATAAAATCATATGGAAGACTTAAAATGAGTACCTTAGGCTTGAGTAGAAGAGATAGGGATATCATTTTTGCATGTTTGCCTCGTCCTCCCATGTAGCACTTTCAACTTGTTGATTCCTCCAAAGGATCTTAACGAAAGTCACATCCCTATTCCTCAACCGCTTTACTTGTCTATTCAAGATCTCTACTAGAACTATGGGGAACACAATTCCCAAGTTGTCCCTACAATGAGTGTTTTTCCACATCGTAGCATAGTGTTTACTTTATTTTGTTCTTGAATCATAACCCCCCTTTAGAGATTTTAGTTATCGATACTCAAAATGATTGACAGTGAATTCTTGTAGTCAATCCTATATTTTCTGTGGATTTGACCCTAACCTTCGGTTAGGTTAATTGCTAAAAGCGACCACTTTCTTATTGGAGCATGAGTATCATCATGCAGCAGCCTTTCTACATTATTAGAGAACCAAAACTCATTAAGAACAACAAACTCTCTTCATAATCCATCCAACCAACAAGAGAAAAGCTCCCAAATAAACAAGAAAAGTGTACAACAATCTTTGGAACACATGTTGTCCAAATTTTCAGCACAAGTAATACCAGCCTAGTTCTCTTGTTTTTCATAAAAAAACCATATGAAACACATAAATATTTTTACTTACCTTTAACTTCAAGGTGTAGGAATTCTCCAAGAACCCTAAAAGTCTCATTGTGCCTGCTTTGCAAAGTTAAGAAAGTGTAGAGAGAAAGCTTTGTGAAAGCTGATTTTTTCCCAAGCTTAGAATGTCTTAAAGATGCTGATTTTTAAGCCCTTTTAAAGGGACTCCTTGACTGACTTTCTCTTGAGATTTTGACCACATATTAACACATATTAACAAGCTGGTGATGCAATAGCTTAGCCCTCTCACTTGGACTAAATGGGTCTCAAATTGGATGGGCCTTGGCTACCTAGTTTTTCTAATTTCTCTTCACTTAGTTTGGGCCCAAATCAACAAGTGAACTATGAATGTACTTGGGCCCTTTTAATTATTCATCTTGGGCTGTAAATATTATCCATTTACAATGCTAAAACATGGGCTAAAGTTACACCCTTAACATGGACTTGGATAGATTCGGTGTCAAGCCTCGTCTCCGTCTCGCTACTGAATTTAAGCTAAGCAAGCAGGTGAATTACCTGCAAGCTTCCTAAGTCCTACAACCACCTCACTTTTTTCACTTTGTTTAAGTTTGTGATCTCCTCAATTTGACTTAAAACTTTTGTACACTAGACCCTCTTAATCGTTAGACGTACATATCGCCCTCTAATTTGAGATTCAAGCACTTCTAAAAATAGGCACTAACTTGACCAAGCCATATCATGTTTCATGTGCATAGAACTAGTACATGTAGGATGTGGGGTGTTACAGTACTTATTCTTGATGGTAACCTTATTAAGTTGCTGGTAGTCAATACACATTCTAAGAGACCCATCCTTCTTCTTCACAAATAACATCGGTGCACTCCAAGGTTATTGGCTAGGCCTAATAAAACCCTTCTCCAACAAATCCCTCAATTGCTCCATCAACTCCTTCAACTCCGCCGGGGCCATAGGATAAGGGGGAATTGAAATGGGTTGAGTATTCGGGAGATGGTATATACCAAAATCTGTTTCTCTTTCGGGAGGAACATTAGTGGACCATATGGTAAGGCAGAATAGAAACGTGTTGAGTATCAGGTTGGAGGTCTATACCAAAGTCTATTTCCCTTTCGAGAGGAACACCAGGAAGGTCATTAGGAGAGACATCACGAAATTCATTAACCACCGGAACCGACTCTATGGGAAGAACTTTGGTCTAACCCTCACAAGATGATAGAGACACCTCTTAGAGATCAACTTTTGGGCTTTAATGCAAGAGATAAACCTACGCCTGACCACCACATCATGACTCTCCCACTCAAGGACAGGTTCATTTGGGAATTGGAATTTGACCCTACGGGTTCTACAATAAATAGAGGCATAATGCGCATGCAACTAATCCATCCTAAGAATAACATCAAAATGCACCATATCCAACTCAACAAGATCACAAGGTAATATTTTATGCAAGATGCAAATGGGATAATTTCTATAGACCTTTCTAGCAATAATAGATGCACCAATGGGAGTAGATACCTCATAAGACTCACACAACGATTCGGGCTCAACATAAAACTTGTTGGCAACAAAAGGTGTAACAAAAAAAAGTGTGGCACCCAGGTCTATCAATGCATATACATCAGTTGTCCCTACAATGAGTCACACAACGATTCGGGCTCAACATAAAACTTGTTGGCAACAAAAGGTGTAACAAAAAAAAGTGTGGCACCCAGGTCTATCAATGCATATACATCAAATCAAACACTTTTAACATACCGGTGACAACATCGGACACCTCATCAACCCCTTGCCTTGCTTGGAGAGCATACAACTGATTGTGTCTTGGGGCACCACCTTGTTGGCCTCCTCTCCCCAAAGGAACTGCATTAGTACCCCTGCTTTGAGGATGAACATCCTTACTCTTTTTACGATTTTGTGGACAATCAATTATCTTGTGGCCTACTTCACCACAACCAAACCAAGCATTGGTATCCCTTAAGCATGGGCCACCATGACCCTTACCACACTTTGGACACATAGTATTAAACACCATACCACTATCATCTTGGGCGCTTGGGTAGTCATTGGCAAACCTCCTATTAGAAGCATGTGAGGACCCTTGGCCTTGATAAAACCAATAACCTTTGCGACTTTGGAACTTACCATAAAAATGGACCCTCTTGGCCTTATTACTCCTCCTCTTTCTCAACTTCTCCCCCTCCAATTGTTCAGCATAAGTCATCAAGCGATACAAATCCATATCACTAATGAACATAGCGGTACAACATTCTTCACTTACCAAATCAGATTCAGCCATCACAAACTTATTCATTTTAGACCTCGAGTCGGCAACCAAGTGTGGAGCATATTTAGAGAGTTGGTTGAACTTGATGGAATGTTCCCTCACACCAAGACCCCTACTTTAAATTCATGAACTCCATCATTTTGGTCTCCCTAAGATTAAGAGGAAAGAACCAATTAAGGAAATCTGCATTAAACTCCTCCCGTAGAACCACATTGTTGTTCCCTTTCTCCTCCTTCCATTGAGTATACCATATTTAGGCCACCCCCTTGAGTCGGTAAGCCGCCAAATCCGACTTCTCTTCTAAACTCACACCCATGGTAGGCAACACTTTGTATACCTTATCAATAAATTCTTGAAGGTCCTCTTCTACTTTGGACCAATAGATTTCCGGTGGGTTCATCCTCATAAAGTCCCTCATCTGAGATGCCGAAGTAAGAGCATGAGAGGCTTACGCCCCTTGATTGGCTTGATTATCAACAACTTGAGCTAGCAAGGTGAGAGCATCCCAGAGCTATCTATGAGTCGATTGTTCCTCAGGTGTGCGAGCTCTTCTTCCTTTTGTATTAGGCATAATCTAGCATAGCAAAGAGCAATCATTAGGGGGAAACCATACCTTAACTTTTATAGCACGATATAGAGTAAGAACAAGGGAAATTATTTCCTAAAACATCTCATAGCCCCTTACTCATACTTGTGGTGCACAATACAACCATGAATAAGACTCTAATCAACGCGGTATGTTAGATGCCGAGGACCATTAAAAACCTAGTATTCTAATACCAATTTTGTCACGACCCAAGCCTAGGGCATGACACGAAAAATGGGAACCCAAAGGGACTCCAATCAAGCCTCTTAACATATCACTACACATCCTTGGTCGCAGAAGAAATAGAACAACAATAAGAGATAGTAAAAAGGGAACATGGGGCTAAGGGACATCCTAGATACCCTAGAAACATAACAAACCCCTAGATAGCATTAATATGTCATAAGGTTCCAACAATACCTATAAATATAGAACTTAGCAGGGGCCAAGTCAAACAACCGGGCTCACCTTTATAGTCAAAAGCATACAATAAAGGAAAGAGAGACTTTATACATAACTAGGACCAAATACATTGTCCCCAAAATTGAGGACTCACTAACTTGCTTGAGAGAAATCGTACTAGCCACATGGAGGGGGATGAGGATGATCGTGAGGAGCTCCAGTTCCTAAATAGTAACATCATATAGGCATAGAGTATATGTTAGTATGTTTGAATATACTAAGTATGTAGGATGCAATACAACAACATATAGGCAACATAATCAAAATACATAATTAAGCAATAAATGAGCATGTACCAATATGGCATGCATGAGTGATGCTTGAAGTAAAACATTCTTACATAAAACATATTACATGTGTAGGAAGAGACCATCATCATAGACCAAGTAACTTAGTACTTGGAATCCAGGGTGAACCACCCGTTAGAGGTGATTGAGGTACCAACCCCTTAATTGGTTGATGGACATGACCACCCTCCATCAAAAGTGATTGAAGTACCAACCCCACAATTGGTTGATGGCTTACCACTCCTATTCGAGGCGATTGAGGTACCAACCCCTCAACTGATTGATGGACATGACCACCCTTCACCAGAAGTGATTGAGCTACCAACCCCTCAATTAGTTGATGGCTTACCACCCCCATCTGAGGTGATTGAGGCATCACCCCTCAATTGCCTATGGTCAACTCACAACACAATAGATTTTTCTCATGAAATCAACATACATATATACCATTCTTTCATCATCATATAGTCTCTTAACTCATATGTCATGCATTAGGCCTTCAACAACTCAAGAAATATGATTCGAACATTCTATCAAACACTTGGCGGGTGCATAATGCTACTGTAAAATCATGCAACTCAAGAGTGAAATCATGCAAGAAAACTTCATGTAAAACCACCCACCAACACTTTGTAAAACCCTCATGCAATATACATCAAAACCATTCATGAACTCTCAAGATAGATCTAAGATTCATAGCTCAAAACATGCTTAAACAGTCATA
>DF366264.1:4214-22957 GCA_000787875.1 Solanum virginianum
TTAAAGTAGGAGACATGACCACACTTTAATTTACATAATCTACAAAGCCTCTAGATAAGGAAAAGTATCTGATAAGGGTCGGGACAGGCTCCACCTCAACTAACTATATAACACAAAAATATAAGCTCTAGACACGCAAAGCTCCAAAGCAACCTGGAGTTTGGAACAATAGTTGGATATCCTGTACTCCTACTGGGGAGATCTACTAGCACATGTACCTGCAGCATGAAATGTAGGTCCCTCGTAAGGGATGTCAGTACGAGATAATATACTGAATATGTAAGGCAGGAAATATTGAATATGAAGTAACAATTCAAATGAAGCTATGCACTGGCGTAGGATAAGAGACCACCTTTAGTTATATTGTGGGATCATGTACTTTATGTTCTTTTTATCACTTTACCTTTACTGTATAATCCGTGCACAACATATAATACAAATGACCAGCTAATCAGTTATAATCTATATCGGGATCGGCCCTGGCTAGGCTTTTTCTTTAACCCCTTGGGCAACCCCCCATAATAGGATCGACCCTGGCTAGGTGATTCTTTCACCCCTCGGGTTACCACCCATTAATAAGCAATATACTTTACCTTTCAATTACCTTTGAGATGATTCTTTTGGTGGTCACAATATTTGAGCTGTAGGGATGTATATGTAGCATGTGACATGTAGATAATCATACAAGATACTATGAAAATGAAAAGAGTACGTTACACGAATAATGGAATGTGTATGAGATGAAACAACTCATGAACTTTATTTAGCAACAAAAACCCATGTAACTTGGTATCCATATGTGTATGCAGATTTGAAGGTGACTATGTATGGGAGCATATGAACATGTGAAAGAGTGGAGACACAGTTAATAGTCGTTTCAGAGCAGGTAAGTGTCTTTATGTGCCAAGGAAGAACCTTCCCTTCCTCCAAATATTTATCTACAATATAGTAGGTGATACAACTAGTATTAGTAGCCAATAGATACATCTTGGCAGCCCAATCTAATAAAAAAAATAACACACGGGCAGCAAGCGTATAGTTATAAACCCGATCATATGTTTTCAACCTTTCTGCCCCTAATCGTATTTTTCTAATACACATTATCATATACATATCATGTGCATCCTATTTTAGTGCCATAATAGTCTTACAACAGCCCATAAAGCACCATAAATAATGATTCTACGCAACATACAAATAGGCGGCATAAAGTTACATCCCTTCGCTACATTTTGACGTCGACAATTCCAAACCTGTTCCAACTTTAACCAAACAGTCCCCCCATATATACACATAAAACCAGTCCTAAAACAGTTCAAAAATAGTCCTCAAAGTAGGTGGAGGACATGAGGCCATAGTCCTCAATCAATCAGCCCACAAGTTCCTATTACGAGCATAATTATGATATCACATAAGAACTCACTTTTGCGGACTATAAAAATGGTGCAGCAACCTTTACACATTATTATAGAACTAATACTCATTAAGAATAATAACCTCCCTTCATAATCAATCCAACCAAAAAGAGAAAAGCTTCCAAATAAACAAGAAAAATATATAACAACTTTTGGAGCACATGTTGTCCAACAATTTCAGTAAAGGTACAATCAGCTTACCCTCTTGTTTTGCTTATATAACAACTTTTGGAACACATGTTGTCCAACAATTTCAGTAAAGGTACAATCAGCTTACCCTCTTGTTTTGCATAAGAAAACCATACTAAAAACATAAGTATTCTTACTTACCTTTACCCTCAAGGTGTAGGGCTTCTCCAAGAACCCTAAAAGTCTCTTGCAGCCGCTTGTAAAGTCAAGAAAGATTTGAGAGAGAACTTGCAAATAATATGATTTTTTTGCTCAAATTGAAATGGCTTATGGGAGATGCTTTAAACCCTTTTTAAAGGTACCCTTTGGCCAAACTACGAAGGCCTTTTTAGCTTTAATTTACTAAGTTAGTAATGCAGCTTCTTGCCCCTTTCACTTGGGCCTTATTGGGTTCAAATTGGTTGGGGCTTGGCTGCCCACTTTTTCCTTTTCTCCTTACTTAGTTTTGGTCCAATTAGTCAAATGGGTTGTGATGTACTTAGGCCCTTTTATTCTTCATCTTGGGCTGTAAGTATAGTCCATTTATGATTCTAAAACATGGGAAAAAGTTACACCCTTAACATTTGTGATAACCTGCGTACATCCTCCCCCCTCTAGGAATATTTATCCTCGAATGTTAGCACAATTGGATAGCTTAACCAAATTTAAACCTTGAATTGGACAAATTCGACCTCAGGCCTCGTCTCTGTTTAGCTAGCAAATTTAAGCTAAGCAAGTAGGTGACTCACCTGCTAGCTTCCTAAGTCCTACAAGAACCTCACTTCTCTTGCTCTATTTGTGAGTCTTTATAGAGTATTGCGGAAGATTGGTAAGGTGGCATATAAGTTGGAGTTGCCCATTGATATAAATGTAAGGGTATTTTGATTTCATTGCATCCTCTGCCTCCCACGTTATTTATTCTGCTTGCTGGTTTCTCTGAAGTACCTTTACTGAAGCTATTTTTTTATTCCTTAGCTTCTTAACTTGATGATCTAGAATAATAATAGGTACCTTTCCATAGGTGAGATCATTTGTAACCTACACATCCTCAATAGGAGTGATACGAGATGGGTCACCTATGCATTTAAGATCATACTATGGACTCTCATATGCAACCTGTTCAAACCTCTTAATAATCTGATATGGCCCTATGCAACGTGGGCTCAGTTTTCCTTTCTTACCAAACCTCATAACCCCTTTCATTGGAGACACCTTTAAAAGTACCCAATCCCCTACTGAGAATTCTAGTCCTCTCCTACTAGCATCCACATATGATTTGTGATGACTTTAGGCTATTTCTAACTGCTTTTGTATTACCCTAACTTTTCCATAGTCCTCTCCTTTTAACATCCATATATGATTTCTAATGATTTTGGGCTATTTCTAGTCGCTACTGTATTACCTTTACTTTTTCCATGGCTTGTTGTACTAGATCTGGCCCAAGCAAGGTGGTTTCACCCACTTCAAACCATCCAATTAGCGACCTACATTTCCTTCCATACAAAGCTTCATAAGTTGCCATCTTGATACTTGAGTAGTAGCTATTATTATAGGCAAATTCAATAGGTGACAAGTGGTCCACCCAACTACCTTTAAATTCTAATGCACAAGCTCGCAACATATCTTCAAGTGTCTGAATGGTGCGTTCTGCTTGACCGTCTGTTTGAGGGTGAAAAGTTGTACTCAAATTCACTTGTGTCCCTAAAATTCTTTGGAAAGACTTCCAAAACTTTGCAGTGAATTGAGCTCCTCGGTCAGATATAATGGAGATTGGGACTCCATGTAGCCTGAATATCTCTTTGAGGTATAACTTGGCACACTGTTCAGTTGTATTACCCATATGAAGTCAAACTTCTGAAATGAGCGAGGCAAACTGGTAACAAAATCCATATTGATCATACCCAGACTCACCTTGTCTTTCAGTCATCATAAAATAAGATCCTCGAACTGTTTTTCTTTGATCTCCATTACCAATGAAGATGTTACTGTATTACATACAACAATTCCTTCCTTTGGGGTTTCAAGAAGGCAAACTCCCAAACTAGCCAGTTGACGTAGATCCTTAGCCACTCCTTGACTCACCATAGCCTGGTCACCAGTATTCATGATTGTCTTATGACTCAGAGCATCAGCTACCACATTTGCCTTCCCCGGATGGTATAGTATATCAATATTGTAATCCTTTATTAGCTCTAGTCATCTCCACTGTCTTAAATTTAGGTCTTTCTTCATAAAAATGTACTGCAAACTCTTATGGTCAGTATATATGTCAATATGAACCCCATACAAATAATGGCGCCATATTTTCAGAGCAAACACAACCACTGCTAGCTCAAGATCATATGTTGCATAGTTTTTCTCATGTGGTCGTAGCTGTCTAGATGCATAAGCAATTACCCTACCATGCTATATAAGTACACACCCTAAGCCAATTCTTAAAGCATTACAATACACTGCATATCCCTCGGTGCCTTCTGGAAGCCTATTAGTGTCCCAATTCTACATGTTAGACTTCCTCTTTAGCTTCAAATATGTAAGGGTATTTTGATTTCATTGCATCCTCTGCCTCCCACGTTATTTATTCTGCTTGCTGGTTTCTCTGAAGTACCTTTACTGAAGCTATTTTTTTATTCCTTAGCTTCTTAACTTGATGATCTAGAATAATAATAGGTACCTTTCCATAGGTGAGATCATTTGTAACCTACACATCCTCAATAGGAGTGATACGAGATGGGTCACCTATGCATTTAAGATCATACTATGGACTCATACAATAATATAGCCACACCCTTCAACCTATATATCGCTAACTCGATAACTTTTGTACCACTCACATGCATAACATCTAAAGTACGCTGAATCTGATCAATTAAGTCTTGGGGATCTTCATTAGGATCTGACCCAGTGAATGATGGAGGGTCCAAATTAAGGAAATCACGTGTCCTCGTGCCAGCTGCCCTATTCGCACCAACTACACCTATAACTGGACCTTCCTGTCTTTGACCTTGGCTAGCAACTATATGAGTCAATAATTGGACTGTATTTCTCAGATCCTGCATGGTAGCATCTATAGATGGTCCTAGGGGAATTTCACTACTTCCTGGTTCATCAGGAGCTGGAGGAGTTGGAGATGTCAATGACAGAGACTCATCTATCGATAGTCGATACAAACTCTCAAGGTACCATCTTTTTTATGTACAAATAACACTAGTGCACCCTAAGGGAACACACTAGGTCTTACAAAACCCTTCTCCAATAAGTCTTTTAACTGCTCTTTGGAAAAGTGGAAGTACACTCTCTTACTTCGGCAATCCACGGTGGCATAGCAAGAAGCTAACCAATCCATACCTGTTATAACATTAAATTCCACTATTTCTAGCTCAATAAGGTCAGCCAATGCGTTACGGACACAAACAGGTACTACACAGTCATAATAAACCCTTCTAGCCATAATAAATTCACCGATTGGTGGGGACACTTCAAATGATTTGTTCAACAATTTGGGTGTTCTCTTAAGCTTCCCAGCAACTAGTGGGGTAATGTATGATTTCACCGATTGGTGTGGACACTTCAAATGGTTTGTTCAATAATTTGAGTGTTCTCTGAAGCTTCTCAGCAACTAGTGGCATAATGTATGACAGTGTAGAACTAGGGTCAATTATTGCATATACATTATGGAAAAAGATGGGCAGTGTACCTGTGACCACATCGGGTGAAGCTTTCAAATTTTGCCGACTCCCAGAGCATAAGTGCTATTTTGGACTCCGCTAGAGCTAGCTGCCACTCTTACACCTCTACCATGACCCGTAGGTGCTTGTTGACCCCTACCTATTAGAGGAACTGATGATGATGATGCAATAGCTGATCTAGTAGGTTGTGCTATATCACCCATACGTCTCCTCGGGCAATCTCTCATCATATGCCCTGGCGCACTACACCAATAACAAGCATCTGTCCCAAAATGACATATACCTAAATGACTTCTTCCACACTATTTACAAGGCTGCATAGGGTTTATTTGCTGGCCTGTCGAATATCCTATTGTCTGTGCACCTTGTCCCTCACCTTGTTGACCAAACTGATTACTTCTAGACCCTTGAAGTTGTGGTGGAGCACTGGCTGCAGAGTAGGAGGATGGCACCTTGTCCCTCACCTTGTTGACCAAACTGATTACTTCTAGACCCTTCAAGTTGTGGTGGCGCACTGGCTGCAGAGTAGGAGGATGATGGCCTAGGTGGTCTATTAGAAAACCGAGGCCTAAGCTCACCTTGGGACGCGGTGCCTTCTGGATACATTAGGAGCATACCTGGCCAGGGAATTAAATTGAAAGATATACTCCCTCATGCTCATATTCTCTTGGTAAAGGTTCAAGAACTGATCTACGCAGGCCTCTCGTATCTCTAATGGCAAGTAATGGTCAAGAAATTCCTCTTTGAACTCTTTCCAAGTAGTTGGAGGTGCATCTATATCCTTAGATTGCTTCTAGGCTTCATACAATAATATAGCCACACCCTTCAACCTATATATCGCTAACTCGATAACTTTTGTACCACTCACATGCATAACATCTAAAGTACGCTGAATCTGATCAATTAAGTCTTGGGGATCTTCATTAGGATCTGACCCAGTGAATGATGGAGGGTCCAAATTAAGGAAATCACGTGTCCTCGTGCCAGCTGCCCTATTCGCACCAACTACACCTATAACTGGACCTTCCTGTCTTTGACCTTGGCTAGCAACTATATGAGTCAATAATTGGACTGTATTTCTCAGATCCTGCATGGTAGCATCTATAGATGGTCCTAGGGGAATTTCACTACTTCCTGGTTCATCAGGAGCTGGAGGAGTTGGAGATGTCAATGACAGAGACTAATCAATTTTTGAAAAGCATTTGGTTCTGGGGAATTTCACTACTTCCTGGTTCATCAGGAGCTGGAGGAGTTGGAGATGTCAATGACAGAGACTCATCTTGAGCCTCATTTCATTGTCTCACCCGACTGGGTAGACCAACCACCACTTTTACTTCCTTTCTTTTACCTTTGTTCTTCCTGGTTTCTGGCATACTTGCTGTACAAAAAAATTTAGGAGTTAGACACAATCCACCTATTACACTTAGCTCTATGGCATGATCTAAAGAACGGAAAGAAAGTAACAACTCCTAAATGCCACCAAAAGGAAATGCATATGACTAGGCCGTTGGGGTCACGTTGTCTAAAGTAGGAGACATGACCACACTTTAATTTACATAGTCGGAAAGAAAGTAACAACTCCTAAATGCCACGTAGCCTCTTGCTTATAAATGTGGTGCACAACACATCGATAAACAAGACTCTACATAGACACGGCTTTGTAGATACAATACAAAAATATAAGCTCTAGACACGCAAAGCTCCGAAGCAACCTAGAGCTTGGTAACAACAGCTGGATATCCTATACTCCTACTAGGGAGATCTACTAGCAGTTGTACCTACAACATGAAATGCAGGTCCCCCGTAAGGGACGTCAGTACGAGATAATGTACTGAATATGTAAGGTAGGAAATACTGTATATGAAGTAACAACTCAAATGAAGTTATGCACTGGCGTAGGATAAGAGACCACCTTTAGTTATACTGTGGGATCATGTACTTTTTATTCTTTTTATCACTTTACCTTTGCTGTATAATCTATGGATAGCATGTAATACAAATGACTAGCTGACCAGTGGTAATCTATATCGGGATCGGCCCTAGCAAGGCTTTTCCTTTAACCCTTTGGGCTACCCCGTGATAGGATCGACCCTGGCTAGGTGATTCTTCCACCCCTCGGGTTACCACTCATCAATAAGCAATATACTTTACCTTTCAATTACCTTTGAGATGATTCCTTTGGTGGTCACAATATTTGCACTATAGGGATATATATATAGCATGTGACATGTAGATAATCATACAAAACAATATGAAAATGAAAAAAAGTACTTTACATGAATAATGGAATGTGTATGAGATGAAACAACTCGTGAACTTTATTTAGTAACAAAAACCCATGTAACTTGGTATCCACATGTATATGCAGATTTGAAAGGTAACTATGTATGAGAGTATATGAACATGTGAAAGAGTGGAGACACAGTTAATAGTCATTTCGAAGTTGGTAAGTGCCTTTATGTGCCAAGGAAGAATCTAGATTTCATGTCAAGTAATACGAAATCAAGTAGTCTTACATACCTCGTTGTATGACCTCGCTATTACCTCGAGATAACCTTTCCTTCCTCCAAATATTTATCTACATTATAGTAGGTGATAAAACTAGCATTAGCATCCAATAGACACATCTTGGCAGTCCAATTTCATTCAAATATTTATCTAGAATATCGTAGGTGATAAAACTAGTATTAGCAGCCAATAGATACATCTTGGCAGCTCAATCTCATAAAAAAATAATACACGGGCAACAAGCGTATAGTTATAAACTCGAGTGTATTATTTCAACCTTTCTGCCCCTAATCGTATTTTTCTAATACATGTTATCATATACATATCATGTGCATCCTGTTTTAGTTTCATAACAATCTTACAACAGCCCATAAGGCACCACACAAAACAATTCTACACATCATACAAATAGGTGGCATAACATTACATCCTTTCGCTACATTTTGACGTCGACAATTCCAAACCTGTTCCAACTTTAACCAAACTGTCCCCACCCTATATACACATAAAAACAGTCCTAAAATAGTTCAAAAACAGTCCTGAAAATAGGTGGAGGATGTGACACCATAGTCTTTAATCCCCCATATATACACATAAAATTAGTCCTAAAACAGTTCAAAAATAGTCCTCAAAATAGGTGGAGGACGTGAGATCACAATCCTCAATCAATCAGCCCACAAGTTCCTATTACGAGCACAATTACGATATTACATAAGAACTCACTTTTGCGGACTGTAAAAATGGTACAGCAACCTTTACACATCATTATAGAACCAATACTCATTAAGAACAGTAGCCTCCCTTCATAATCAATCCAACCAAAAAGAGAAAAGCTTCCAAATAAACAAGAAAAATGTACAACAACTTTTGGAACACATGTTGTCCAACAATTTCAGCAAAGGTACAATCAGCTTAGCCTCTTGTTTTACATACGAAAACCATACTAAACACATAAGTATTCTTACTTACTTTTACCCCCAAGGTGTAGGGCTTCTCCAAGAACCCTAAAAGTCTCTTGTAGCTGCTTGTAAAGTCAAGAAAGATCATAATCAAAATTGGACAAATTCGACGTCAGGCCTCGTCTCCGTTTAGCTAGCAAATTTAAGCTAAGCAAGTAGGTGACTCACCTGCTAGCTTCCTAAGTCCTACAAGCACCTCAATTCTCTCACTTTACTTAAGGTTGTAATCACCTCAATTTAACACAAAACATGTCTACACTCGACCCTCTCGAGCATTAGATACACATATGGCCCTTTAACACGAAATCCAAACACTTTTTAGGTCGTGATCTCCTCAATTTTACTTAAAACTTATTGACACTCGACCCTCTTCAGCGTTAGACATACATATTGCCCTCTAATTTGAGATCAAAAACTTTTAAAAATTGGTGCTAATTTGAAAAGTCATATCATGTTTCATTTGCGTAGTACTAGTATTGTAAGGTGTGGGGCGTTACAAAAAGTGAATATTGAAACTAAATTAAAAAAACCTACCTTTTGCTCCTTTATTATCAGTTTTTTGAGTCAGAAGAGATCGTCGAGAATCACTTTAAAGTATACTGCAAATAAAAAGAGAAAAAGTATATATTATTAATGTTAAATCACAGAAGGATGATGAATAATAATTATGATTATTCTTTTATTTTTATATGCAAACAAAAAATGAAAAGAAAAAAATCAATTCACTCTTTGGCCTATGTATAGATAGGTTTTCTTTTTATGTACGTGGTTTTCTATTTTAATTTTAAGTAGAATATTATTTATTTCTTTAATTATGAATAAAAGTCTTTTTAAACAAACTTATTTTATTAAAAAATAATAATAATTGAGAGTAAAGTCTGTTGTTTCTTACATTTTATTTTTGCCTATTTTTTGGGCTATTTATTTATGACGTGTTTTTTGAAAACATTCTCCTTTTTTCCTTATGTTTTTTCCCCTATTTTTTAGCTACTTTTTTAGGGACGATTTTTTGAAAAAACAAATTCCCTATTTTTGTGGAATGTTTTTGTTTTCTTGGAATGTTTTTGTTTTCTTCTTCTTTTTTTTTTTTTGACTATTATTTGGAAGTTTTTTTCTATACAGTAATTTTTTTATCAAATCTATTTTAGGTGAAAAAAATTTTCCATATATGAATTTAACTATAATAAAAATATTTTTTCAATTTTATTTATACTATATTTATTATAGTCAATATTTAATACATAACTATATAATATTTGGAGAAAAATAGTGAAAAGATGATTTTGTCTAAAGAAAGGACTTTTAATGAAGGGCAAAAACAACATTTCTAAGGACCTTCACACTTTTAATATAATACTAGTTTAGTGTATGTGTTTTGCACGAACCACGTCAATTTAAAAATTATATATAAATGATAGTTGCCATTAAATATAGATAATATTCATGTAAATAAAATTAAATAAATATAATTAGTTTGATGCAATAGTTTAGTGTATTGTGATACAACAAAGATGAGAAAATCAAATACAATATTCGTGTAAATAAAAATTAAATAAATATTATTAGTTTGAAGCAATAGTTTAGTCTATTAAAAAAATCAATCTAATTGCTTATAATATAGATATGCTAATAATTTTTTAGTACATAAAGTAATAATTTAGAGTTGTATCGTTAGAAATTAAATAATTAATTGACTAAAATTTAATGTAACAAAATATTCCGAAAAATAAAAGGAGTAATTTATTGTTTCCAACATAGATTTATTTTTAAATTTGTTATATTAAATGCTTTTATTAACAAAGTATTTGATAGTCAAAATTTTTATTAATTATTTACATAAGATAGTTCCAAATCAAAAGTGAATTCTAAATATAAAGTATTTCTAATCCAAAAGTGAATCTGGAAACTAAATTATAAAAAAATTAAATAATAAATTAAGAAATATAGTAAAAAGATGATTTTGTCTGCAAAGAAGTATTACCTTACTTGAGATATTGTTTTACCTGAATAGATGAAACTTGTAAATAGAGCGAGATGTTAATTACAAAATAAGAGAAATTTTTAAATCGCAAAAATTTATTAGACTCAACTAAATAAACTATTGGCATAATATAATTTGAATGAAGCAAGTTAAGGTAGCATAACAATTAATATTATTTTCAAGCAAGTTAAGTTAGCATAACAATTAATATTATTTTCTTAAAATTCAAAAAGTGAAAAAGATAGGAAAAAGAATATAAAACAAAGAATGTAAATGTGTAATATAAGTAAACTTGAGAATCAAATTAATGTTCGGGAAAAAGTGTAAAATAAGATCCATCACCACTTAGCACAAATCAATGAAGGGGATATATGAATCAATTAACGCGAGAAAAAAATTGATTGCAATTATAAAATAAGAAAATACAAGCCGAATTGTTGATTGTTAATGATTGATGAATCAAAAGTTGAAATTGAAGTGTTTTTATAGAAGTAGAAAAGTTATAAATAAAAAAGGATAGGAAATAATATTTTATCATATTAAGGACGAAACCTTTCATTATATAATTGGGATTGATAGTGAAATTAGAAGAACTTTTATTGAAATAGTATAAAAAGGAAAAAAATTGATAAACTAATTAATTATGAAAATATTAAGAGAATAATTAAGGAAAATTAAATTACCTTTAATTTAATGAATTCTTTGACATGAATTTCTCATACCTTTTTTTTAAGTCTCTTTTTGAACCTGTTTTTTTTTTTACTTTTTTTTTTGTGCCTATTTTTATGGGAGATGGTTTTTCTATCATACTTTTTTCCTCTTTCTGTACGTGTTTTTTGTTTTTTTTTTTTAACTTTTTTTGTGCCTATTTTTATGGAAGATGGTTTTTCAAACCTTTTTTTGCTTATTATATGAGAAGTTTTTTATTTCTCTTTTTTTAGATCAAGTCTATTCTAGTTAGAATAAGATTCTTCATGTATAAATTTAATTATAATAAGACAATTTTCTCTATTTAATTTTTATTATATTTATTATCAAATATTATTAAAATAATGATATAAAAATTAAAAATAACGATGAAAAGACGATTTTGTCTAAAGCGGAATCTTTTAATGAAGGACAAAAAGGTCAATCAATATTATTAAGGGCGTTCACACTTTTAATATAGTATAGAGGTTGACATTTTGCAAATACATAGTTTAAATATGAAATGTAGAATAATGGTGATCACGAATGCTTCATGTCTTAAAGTTTGTGCCTTGTTGTTAAGTAATTGTTATCTCAACCTTACAATCACATTCATATCAAAAATTTATTGTCAAATGAAAGTATTTGTTTTATTAAAGTCCTACAAAAATTCAATTAATATACATATCTTCATTTGGATGGCCAGTAGATCACTATCCATTTCATGAGTTACACCTCCAAAAAAAATAGTCGTTATTTGTCTTTATGATATCAAATCATTAAGTTAATGTATACATAATCATAATATCACGTACAAATACTCTTCGTTTGTTTCAAATTTATGAATCCATCAGTAACTAAAAATGATTAAGACTAATTATTATAACAAATTCATAGCTGAATGTGGAAATTTGTGTGTTGAAGGTGTAGTTTATTTTAGATCAGGGATAATAACTTTTGAAGGATATTTTCGTAAACCAACTTTAAACCTATAGAATAAGTATAATGATGACGATGGTGGTGGTGATATTATAAACTTTAAACCAGATGATTCTATGTCACCAATAGAAATTATTTAGAATAACAAGATACGAATTGATCGATTCAATTCTATTTTGAAAGCTATAGGTTATCTGAAACAAAGTGACCAACCAGATGAACCACATAAGCATGAATTGGCAGATTACACCTTGCTCGGAAGCAAACATTGTCACCTCATATTTCTTCTGAAAAGTTGCTCCGACGTCGTGTTTGGTGTTTTTGTAACAGAGACAAAAAGATGCCAAAGTACAGCAAGAAGCTTAGAATGACATAAGAACATGATGCAATACATGTCAACTGTTCTTGCCATGAGTTCATCAGTACTCTAGCAATTTTATATTCCACAGCATTTTGGCATGACAAGATATATTGAATCCCAAAAGAAATGTGAAATGTTGTACACATGATTACCATTCAATGATGCTGATACCAATACCACAAACAAATGCTTGACGAAGATTTTTCATACTGGTACAATCGATGGATAATTTTGATGTCAATCACAATTCTCACTGATGCAGCACAACTGATCAACAGCAACACTGACAAGATAAAACATCGGAGCATGTGTATGGTCTCGACTTCTCTTCAAGTTCTTGTGCTGTTGGCAGTGGTTCCATCCTGTACATGCTGCTCCGGGCACAGCAGAACTCGTACGAATTTCTGCATACTCCTTTACTAAATGGAAAAACACTTTCCGGAATATCCCTGCAAATCAGCCCAAGAGTCAGTTCATGCTTTAATACAAGAAAATCCTGATGGCCATACAAGTCTTCATTTGGAGTAACTCAAAACCCCAGAGATTGTCTACATCTGCAGTTCATGTTAGCCACTATATTCTATCATATTATTAAACCACCATCTCAAAGCAATCATGAGATGCATACATGCTATACATTACAAAAATATAACCTGATACTAGAAATGACAAATAACCAACCTCAAGTAGAGGATGCGCCGTCGTCGAACAAGCTCATAGGTGGTCTGATTTGTCAAAATAAGATAGCTGTCCAAGAAACATGTAAAAGTTCAGTTACTATTCCTGAAGTGGCATTTTAGAAATGTATTGGAGAGCAAACTTCACAAGTCCAGTTAATGATACTGAAAAGAGCAAGGGACCCTCCTTTTCAATTTTCAATCTGGCAGTTGAAATTTTATGTTCCTACAGTGCAAGATCGACTAAAAGTTAATTGAAAAGACTAACGACGAACTTCTGATATTTTTTCTCATCTTGTTGGACCAGCAGCTTAGTCCACCGCAAACCAAAGTAGAATGGATAGAGCAGCCTCTCATTCGTGAATCCAGCCAACATGTCAAAATTAGCCCAAAGTTTGTCCTAGCTTAGTTCGAATGTACGGTGACCTATCTCACAAGATCAAACCAATGTGATAATGAATCTATTTCTCTCATCTTTACATGAGATATCCCTTAAATTGTGACAACTATTACATCCCTTGTCCACGAATTCGACCCACAGAAATAGAGGGTTTCCAGAAGCCCACATAACCCAAGTAACATATTCAGGAACCAACACAGGTGACATTTAAGAACTTTAACTTTTAACAGATTCCAAAGAAAACCTAAACTACCAAATACTGCTAAGTAACAAGAGTTTACAAACCAGAGATTTGAAATCTTACCAATGGAACAGTAGGAGGAGGAGAAGAAAGAACAGGCAAATAGACAAAGCAGCTAACAGCAAGATCACAATTGCATATGACCACCTGCAACAAAGCCATCGTCACATTTGACATCTTTAGTTTTTTCTGGATTGCAATACTGTCATGAGAAGACTCATCTTTTTATGTAATTGCATCAGATAAATATTTTTATACAGAAGTAGAACCAATCATCATGTCAGCAATGCCTTGTCACATTAGCTTAAGTGTCGTCCTCGTGATTAGCAACTTCTTTTCCTACTGTTACCACAGTTAATCACTTAAAATTGGTTCTAGCAACCTTACGCAGTTAAAGTAATGTCATATTCATCTAAGGCGACTCAAGGAACCTAAATAAGAACCACTATTCGCAGATTAATTCGGTCTAGCTATTTTATCGTGTTCTTTTTCCAACCTCCCAACTTAGAGTAAGTAAATGCTGCGCACATAAGAAAACAAATTTTATCTCCCATCCTATCACTCTTGACTGTCTAAGTTCCTTCATTCCACTCAAATGTAACTTCAAGACAGTTCACTGAAAATGAAATTTCATCTGGATAAAAATGTTTCAGGACATCTGACATTGAGATTAAGGTCAGGATTGCTTACTCAAATCTGCACTGTCATTGTACAACTACTATAAAATTATACCTGCCATGGTTATTCACACTCCCATGTTTCCTTTGTTTCCTCTTAAAATTGTTCAGTCAGAGTTAACCTTCTGTGACATGTGAAGAAGACAATGCCAACAGTAAGATTAAAGGGTAAGGGTATCGCTTTTTTTTTCCAAGCTTCTTACATCTATAAAGAGGAACAGACATTTCATGCAACAATAGATTCAAGCCCACTCTTTTGTGTTCCATCCAACAAAATTTGGAACTTCCTTTTAGGTAACAACAAATGCAAGAATCCGCTTTTAATAAGTTGAATCTTAAATGCAGAAAAAGATGAAAAGAGTAGTGAATACACTGGTCAACTTTTAGCTTATCTAAGGCAAGTGAAGCCAACTATCAAAATCAATCAACTACTACCCCAGTTCCAAAAACAATTGGGTCCACTAATGTCTGTAGGATTCATGATAATATGACTATTTTTATGCTGATCATTAACCTACTGCAACCTCCTTCCTTTATCAGGATTAGACCGACTATGCAAAGGGCACATGAGTGAAGTTGAACTGAAAACTAACAAAATCCCATTAGAAGTTCAAGAAGCATATGGTATGCGCTATTCATATTATTTCGCTTTACCGGTACCAAGAACATTTTCACCAAATTTGGCTCTGGGTGCTTAGCAGCCCCTACTTTCACATTAAAATTTCGCAGGTTCAATTTAAGTTGGACAGGAATGCAGATTATCCTTCTCTAGCTCCGCCTAAAGCTTCATCCATATTTTCTTTTTGAATGGTAGGAGTGTATTGTAGAATAAAAAAGGAAGACATATATTCTGTGACGAGATCCAAAACTACTATCTTCTTTATGCCAGGAGGCTATTGAAAAAAGAAACCATCAAAAGATAAAGCATTGACGGACAGATACATACCATGGCCTTGATACGTGAGACTTCAAATATTGAATATATAAAATGCCAGTCCAAAGAGATAAGGCTGTTTCTGAGCAAATATACCACCTGTTATACTATGAAAGGTAAATAACTATAGCAAAGATAGATCAATAACTTAAACCGTGAGAAACAAAGATAAACATTAATTTACAATAGAATAAAAGCACCATATGTACATGCAATATAAACTAACAGCTACAAAAAAAGACCTGTAAACTAATGACTATAGCCAGTTGAAAGCTCAGAAATCAAGTGTAGTTGCATGTTATAGAATATAGACCCATATGCCTATTGCTTTGACAAATTAGATAACAATGACTTAGACATTTTAAAGAGCATGTTCCAAGAAGGTGACAAGCCCAACCACCAATCTCTCCAAGTTTTGCTGCACTCTGTAAAATGACCCAATATATTCTTACAGGTGTTTCAAACTTACTGAACTCTGGCCAATTTTTGACCTCTCCAACTTGACCAACTTACCATGGATAATGCCACTTTCTTTGAAGATATAATCTTAAAATACATTTTAAAATTGTCAACTAAATCACAAGGGCACAGGATAATCTTGTGTTCCCAATTAGTGACAACAACTAAGAAAAAGGAGTAAAGCAAAAAGAGAGGGATGCTGATAAATATATTTACATATGTATGTATTGTTTTCCAGAAACAAGGATTGCATCTAAAACATAAATCTTAAAGCTTAAGCATATTTATGTTAAATCCATTGGTCAGATGTCCAAATGAAGGAGGGTAGCTTCAGATTAATAGCCTACGTAAAACTATCTTATTTTTGATGAAAAATCAAAATAAGATATTTAAATTGGTTTAGTGCTATCAGAGGTATGTGGGAGGATATCTATCAAAGTGAAACATAAGTTTTATAAAATGATTGTAAGACCAAAATGTTTTCCTGGAGTGAATGTAGAGCCTCTAAGATCTGGCATATCCACAAGCATCACGAAAATGCAGATGTCAAGATGAATGTGCAACCACAAAAAAAGATTTTATAATATTAAAAATGATCACATTTGGCAGGAGTTGCAAGTTGTACATGTAAATGATAAAAACAAGAGTTCACTTGAGACGGGTTAGTTGTCTTATGTCAATCTCCGAATACACCAGTCCGTATGTGCGAAACAAGGGATTGAAGGTATTAAAAAGGATGAGGTAGACCTATAATCACATGGAAGGAAGTTGTCTCAAAAAAATGTAAACAACTTTAGTGGTTGTTGTTGTTGTGTGTGTGTGTTGCGGGGATGGGTTGTTGTTAAATGGGTTGACCAGTGCACTTAAATGTCTTCAACTGAATCAGAAAAATGCTTTTCCCTAAACAGCAAGCAACAAAATAACACGAGCGTATCAAATTGGGGAACACTTGCTCACCAAAACCAGCAATGATTGTGCAGTCCTACGCATGTGCCAAGCCAAACACAGTGATGATCAAACTGGAGAATGCATTTGTCACAATCATGACAGTGTTTAGCTCGTGGAGGCTGTAATTCAAGTGGAATAAAGATTTATAAGTCTGAAAATATTGTTAGCAAAATTATAACAACAAAACAGGAGAAGTTTAAAGTACTTAACAAGACAAATAATCAATGGGAAGGCTCACTGTTAACCTACTTTCTCTTTTAACTTTTACCTATTAATTTGACCTCTTTGATCTTTCCCGGTGGAAAAAGTTTTTGTGCTTGTCAAAAGAGAGAATCTATTTAGGCAGGATAATGTGCAGATATAAGGACCATGATGTGTAATTTGGCAGGAGTATTATATTTCAAAAGCATATGACAAAACTTTGACATATAACAACAACAACAACATACCCAGTGGAATCCCACAAGTGGGGTCTGGGGAGGGTAGAATGTACGCAGACCTTACCACTACCTCATAGAAGTAGAGAGGTTGTTTTCTGGGAACCCTCGTCTCAACTTTGACATATAAAGTTACTTAAATAGAAAGAAAACAGAAGCAGTTTGACGTTTCAAGCTAGCACCAGACACAAGATCACAAAATACACAAACATAGTCCAATCCAAAATACAGCATTAAGACAAAGAATGTTGAAAATTACATGACAGCATGCCACGCTCTGACATAAGAGTTGAAAAGAAAAGAAGAGAAAAAGGCATAGTCATATAGACATGGTGTCCAACTAATGAGAATTAGCCAAGATCCTTTCACAAAGATATGCACGAAGTTCGACTTCACCAATTCCAAAAGCAAGAGAGACTCAAAGTTCCATTTATCTCACACAACCAGCTGCACATGTATTGAGGGATGCATATATAGTAGAATAAGTATCAATGAAAGTATAGCATGTGTGGTTGGAATATGTTGGTTAAACAAGTCATGTTACGAGAGAGAAAAACATGAGCAACGCATTTAAGGTCCAGAATCAGCTCATTTCATGCCAAAACCTATCTGAGGTTCATGCCATTTGGCTCCCATATCATGTAAATAATTTGGCTACTGCAAAGATATTCCCGATCATTAAGAATCACCAGCAAGTATTTGAAATATTTGCTCTGTATGCGAATAGAAGACAGAGATAGGAGTTTTTACCTGCATTATATTACAGTAAGTGCAAGTCACACTTCTGGAAAAGAGAAGAACAATTAGTTAGCAAGGGAACTTGACGAGAACACTAAGCAAATTACGCAATCCATAACCAGTAGCATTTTTACCTAAAAAATGTGGAATGGTAAGACCATAGAAAAGAAATAATTTAGGTAGATTTTAGTTGTATCATAAATATCCATCCATCACCTGAGAAAATCATTATTAGAATATATGTTTTAATATTTTTTTGACAACTGGTGTGCCGGCAAGTTTGCATGCACCTCGACTAATTCGATGGAGTACTTGCCCCCTCCCATCAATGAGAAGCACCAACTCATTATTAGAATTTAAAATGTCATGAAGCTCCAAGACAAAACAAACTTCATCATCAAAGAGAGACAAGAAGAATTTACAGTGGCAAATGTCACGGCCTTAGAGCTTTCGCTAAGAGTCCGTGCGGCACTAGGTCGTTTGGTGCGGAATTTCTCAAACGCTAGTAAGCCTTTTTGCCTAGGA
>DF366263.1:246-17411 GCA_000787875.1 Solanum virginianum
AAGTTAGTCAGTAAAACAGAGGAAACTCTGCCGAATTTTTGGTAGATTTCCGCCTGTTACTATCCTCGAGAGTTAACGGAAAAAGAGAGTATAGGGTGTCTCTATCGGGCACCGGTCATGGCCCTAGGTGGGTCCTGACAATGATCTAGACTAGCTAGCTAATAGATTCGTAAGAAATCCAACTTACAAATATTAAATAGGGCTTTAGGATTAAAAATAGGTACTTTATATACCAAGGAGTAAAAATGTAAGTAAATGATTTTTAACGGATTAACAGTTTATCCAATAAAAAATTTTAGTATTCCGTCCACACCAATGAATCATTAAGTATAAATATGTAATTCGTTTACCAGCTGTTAATCCAGTAACCTAATACCAATAAGATAAAATTGAGGTTGATTTATCGGTTAGAATTCTATTTTTAACGACTTTAATCCCACCTCAAATTTTCTGCTCTCCACCTGTCATTCTTATTCGATAATATTTTTTTAAAATTACGTTGCTCATTAGATAATTTTAAAATAGGTAAGAAATCGAATTATTTTCCTTTCCTAACCAATACACCATACGAGTTGAAAAATATTGTGATTTTTATTCTATGTATTAGGATGATTTTTAAAATATAAGGTGAAGCAATTAAGAATTGCATGATGATTTGAGCATTTACCCTGACCCTAAATTACCTACCCCACCCAATACAAATACGTTTACCTTTTATTATTTCTCTTCCTCTCTTCCAAGAAAGTTCTCTCTCTCAATTTCTCTTTGGATGGCTGCATTTCTATTTCTCTCGAATTTCTTCCCTCTGTTTCCAGCTTAGAACCATTTCTCTCTCTTTATAATTGGACTCTGAAGAGAAATCCAGATACTTTTTCTCCCATTTCAATCAATTAATCAATCATGCGACCCCCACCACCCGCCAACTCCTCCGCCGCCGCCGCGGTATCCATGCCCCCTCCCCCTTCCGCCGGACAACGGAATCGTCCCCGTCGTCGTACCGATTTGACCCTTCCTCTACCTCAACGTGATGTTGCTCTTGCCGTTCCCCTCCCTCTTCCTCCCACCTCTGCTTCTTCCTCCTCCTCCTCCTCCCCTCTTCCTACTCCTTTAAATTTCTCTGAGCTCGAGAGGGTCAATCGCATCGGTAGTGGAACAGGAGGTACGGTTTACAAGGTTCTACATCGACCCACCGGAAGGCTTTATGCGCTCAAGGTTATCTATGGTAACCACGAGGACTCTGTCCGCCTTCAGATGTGCCGTGAGATCCAGATTCTCCGAGATGTAGACAACCCCAACGTGGTGAGGTGTCACGATATGTTCGATCACAACGGGGAAATCCAAGTTCTTCTTGAGTTCATGGATAAAGGGTCTCTGGAAGGGATCCACATCCCTTACGAGCAACCTCTCTCGGATCTAACTCGACAAGTTCTCTCTGGCCTCTATTACCTCCACAGGCGTAAGATTGTTCACAGGGATATCAAGCCCTCCAACCTGTTAATCAACTCCAGGCGTGAGGTGAAGATTGCAGATTTCGGGGTCTCCAGAGTTCTGGCACAAACTATGGATCCGTGCAATTCCTCGGTGGGCACCATCGCTTACATGAGTCCCGAGAGAATCAACACAGATCTGAATCACGGGCAGTACGATGGATATGCTGGGGACATATGGAGTCTTGGGGTGAGCATCCTAGAGTTCTACTTGGGAAGGTTCCCCTTCTCTGTGGGGAGGCAAGGAGACTGGGCCAGCCTCATGTGCGCCATCTGTATGTCGCAGCCTCCAGAGGCACCACCCACTGCTTCCCGGGAGTTTAGGGAGTTCATTGCCTGCTGTTTGCAGAGGGATCCCGCCAGGCGGTTGCCGGCGGCGCAGCTCTTGCGCCATCCTTTCATCACCCAGAATAGCCCAGGCACCACCACCGGCAGCATGCCCCTTCCTGCTGCTACTTCACTGAGTAATCAGGTCCATCAGGCTCATCAATTGTTACCTCCACCTCCTCATTTTTCTTCTTCTTGACGTTTTTAGGTTCGGAGAAATTCCCCCCCTCCTCTTTTGTTTTTCTATTTTACTTAATTTCTGGTTTTGTTGTGTAATGTGAAATGTTGTTACTCTCTATTACTGGGGATGATGGATGGTGGTGGTTGGATTCTTATTTCTGGAGAAAGAAAAATTGGACAAATGGGGCTGGTTGTGATAAAGCTAGAGTCTTTCCATTTTCAGCTGATCAACAATTGTTATGTTATGGGTTAGAGATTCAATTAATGACATCTGGTAATATTTGGATATATGTTTTATCATCTTCAAAATTGAAGTCTTTTCTGAAGCCATGAACATATTTTAGTTGTAAAAAAGCATCCTCCCATGGATAGTGAAGAGGAGAAAGTTTTCCATTATCCCTTGTGATTTGTGCATCTATTTGTTGTATGTATGGCTTTGCTAATTTTGGTGAAGAACATTGGGTCTAAATGTTGTGATTGAGATAGATTTAGTTTAATTTTTCAGAGGATCAATTGGGGCAACTTTTTTCTTGTCCAAGGAGAGGGAGGAACTCGGTAAATGGACACATTAAAATGCCAACACTGAAAAGTAATGCTGGTCGTTTTTAGTAGTATGTTTAACTACCAAGTAGAGTCTTGTTTATTTGAATGAAGCCTGCTGCTTTGGAATATTTGTCTCGAGTGTCTGCTTGCAAGAAGCTTGGTTGATTTTAGATGAGGTATCTTTTGGAGGAAGGAGGGTATATTGCAAGGCTGGAAAAGTTTAATTTGTCATCTGCTATCGTGTGAATTGATACCTGTTGTCAGGTTGGAAGATTCTTGTTGCTTTCCGTTCCGTTACAGATGTGTCGACCCAGTAAACCACACGGAGTTTGTTGATCAATTCTAGTAACTTGGACTTTACCACAACATGCTTCTGCAAGAAAATAATCACTCGTTTTTTCCTAGAAATAACCAAAGACTTTTCTCTTGTGGAATAATCATGAATGTCAACAAGGGTGGGGTATGTGAGTGGGAGTGAATCTATAAATTTAGTGAATGAATCTGTACATAAAAGTCTCTCCTTTGAGTCCGGTAGCAAAGACAAACAGAAAAGTCTTGTTTGGATACCCTTTGTTTTTGTTTGCTTTGCGGACAAACGATGTAAAAGGTGAAGTATTTACGGCCAGGAAGAATCCATAGTTCTTGTTAATGTCCTGCTAGTATTAAATGGAACCACTATTATTGTTGGCTATAATTATATTATCATTTTACAAAAAGTAAAGATCCATTTCAAATGGGGTGTGGATCTGCCTAATTTTAGATGGATCTCTCTTTAGTACTACTAACTTAAACTTCATCATCATAAAATAACATCGAAAATAAATACCCAATGGCTGTTAGGGCCAACCACAACATGTCATATTCTCTAAGCCCAAGGTTCAACATTGAAAGTCATCCTTGTCACTTCTATTTTGAACTTCCTACGTCCATTATTTTATCACAATTTTTATATTAATTATCTGGACAATAAATAATTAATGTTGAGGATAAAATATGAAGAAAAAAAATATTTGTATTCTAAAATAAGAAGTAAAAATTTTTAAAAAATATTTTAAGTGCAGTGAATGAACAGAGTACATAACAGTGGTAGTTATGTCCTCAAACTTCTTGCATTAACTGTTGTTAACTAATTAACTAAATTCCCTGTGCTGAAATGTTGATTCTTTATTGTATCACAGCAACATATATTTGTTGGCATTGAGATCAATTCATCTTTATTCTGCTCACCATCAAATGAAAACCCATAGTTATCGCTACACTCTTTTTTAACTCATAAATTTGACCCTTTTTTTTTATTAAAAAAGAAAAGAAAAGAGGGAAGTCCCTGCACTTTTTATATTGTGAAAAGCGATGAACATGGTAGAAAAGAAGTGTTTTGTTTTATGTATCTCTCTCTTCCCTAAAAAAGAAAAAAAATTAATACCTTTGGTAGAAAAAACACGCCGCTTGATGACCTATTAACCCTTTATTTTAATACTCAATTTTCACATTCTCTCATCAAGAATTATATTGTGGTAAACTAAAATTTTGTTATATCTTGCCTAATTATTTCTCTCCAAGATTTATTTAGCCGACCTCCCCCTTAGCATGACCCAGTACCACATCCAATCTCTCACACCACAAGAACAGGCTCATTCCAACCTTGTTTCCATTCTCTTCATTTCTAATCAAATCTCTTTTAGTATACCCATACATAATTCTCAACACCATAATTTTTGCTACTATCAATTCTAGACATGCATTTTCTTAACTGGCCAACACTTTGCTCTTACACAACATATATAGTCGATCTAACTATGACACTTTTATAGAACTTACCTTTTAAGTCTTAACAATATATTTTATTACACAAAACACCATATTTGAATCTCCACTTCATCCATGTAGCTGTGAGATATCATTGTCAATCTTTTCATTTCCTTAAATATTACTGATCCCAAGTGCTTAAAACTTACTCTCTTTATACTAACTTGCTAAGCCTCACGTGCTGTTTCATGAGCCACATCAACGAACTTACATATCTGATATTTCATTTGAACTGCTCAACTTAAAATTTTAAATTGCACGATTTGTGTCCAAATCTTGAAAATTGTTACTATTATTAATCTTCTAGACGTCATTGTTTCTTCTGTTTGAACAGAAAATTTCCCCCATATACGAAGCAAAACTGTCTTGTTTTTATTTCTAACTAGTATACGTACCTGTGCGATACGCGGATAATATTACAAATAATAATATATTATTATTATTGTTGTTGTTACTATTCTTATTATGATGATGACATTTTTTATTTTTTGTTTAATAATTAATTTAGATGCTTCATATTTTATAGCATTTGAAAGAATAAATTTATGAAATAGTGAAAGTTTACTAAGAATCACGAATATCTACTTTTAAGTTAATCAAAATCATATTTTTCTTCTTTTTTTAAAATAATTTTTAATTAAAAAGTTTTATTATAATATTTATTAATTTTATATTGTTAAGTGACTTTTCAATAGTTTGGTACTTGATTTAATCAAATTGCTAATTACTCTCATATATATAAAGAGAACACCTTAAATCAATCAATAAATAATAAATAAAAATCTTTCCACATGAACAAAAGTTATTGAATTGACTACATCCCCCCTCCCCCCAACTCCAATTCCGCCCTTTTTCTTCCTTATTTATTTTCTTCTCTTTCTTCTTTTTACTATTTTTTTCTTATATTATTATTGCTATTATTATTATTACCACTACTATATTTATTTATTACTATTATTTAATTTAAAATTTTGTGAATTTTCACTGGGTATGTTGTTATTGTTGTTGTATTTAATTTAAAATTTAAATTAAATATATTCAAAATTTTATTATTCAAGTTAAATATATTCAAATATATTTTATAATATTTGAGAAGATATATTCTTATGAAATAGTTAGAGTTGATTTAGAACTCTTAAGTCTTAAGTCATGAGTTTCTACATTTAAATTAATGATTTTTTTTAATTATTGTTACTATTCAAATACTTATAATCTTTTAAATGATAAAAAAAATAATTACAAAGTATATTATTTTTTGCCCTAAAAATTTCAATAGAAAGTTAGAATTCTATGATAATTAAAATTAAATGTGTATTCACATTTAAATGTCATATCAATTTTTTTGAAGAAGATCTTTTTATTGCTCTTTTTAATCCTTGAGTTTTTAAATATAATGATATGTTTCTTATAAACTTATAGTTAAATTCAAAAAAATACTTGAAATCAATACGATTTTTTTTAAGTTTTCTTTGTCATTTATCATTTTTTGTTTATTATTTTTAAAAAAATATTATTATTTTTATTACTGCTATGCTACTACTATCGACTACTATTGTTACTACGATTACTGTCACTATTACGATTATTATTATTCTCTTTTTTCTTTTTTTTTACAAAGTAAATTAATTTTTTATGTGTTAATTTAATTAAAAATTATTTTCCTAAAATATTCAATATAAAAACTTTGATACCCTCCCATGAAAAAGCCTCTTAAACATGCATATTAAATTTAATATTTTTTCATAAAAACTTAATTTGAAAAATATGCAAAAGAAATTTCCTATAAAGAAAGAGTAGTTATGGACATTTAGTTTCAGTTTTGTAATATAAATATAAAAAAAAATTCAAATAAAATTAAAATAGTTTTTTGATAAAGTTAAAATAAATTGTTAATGATATTTTTAAACTATTATTATTATTATAGTTATTATACTACAACTGCTCATATCAGTTATTATTTTTTTAATAATATTTTTCTTTTTCTCTTTAAATATATATAATAGATTTATCTATATTTATAAAAAGACTAAATGCTTAACTAAAATGCTTAACTATATTTACAAAAAGACTAAATGCTTAACTAAATGTATAAAAGACTAAATACTTAACTAAAATGCTTGGTAAATGGTGATTTTTATTTTTACTTATATAATCAAATGTATTTTATTTTTATCAATAATAAAATAAATTAATTGGAAAGAAAAATATTACTTACTTGAATTCAGACATTGATATTGCAGGAAAAAAATAGCTTGTAACACGATCATCACTCATCTGCCTATAAAAATGAATCTGTTAAAAAAGAATATTTAGAAAATAAGTCATATTAAGAATACAATAAATAATTTAATAATAAAGCTATAAATCAATAGTAGCAATAATAATCAATAAAAAAAAGAAGAGAGTATGAAGCTTGCTATTAAATATTATTGTAGGAGTATATACATGAGAGAATTTGAGAAGTTAAGAATTTTATTCCAACTCAAATTTTATTTATATTTAAAAATTAAATTCAAATATTACATCAATTCATCATCATCATCATCATCATCATCATCTAGAAGACTTTTATTTAAAAGAAATTAATTATATCTTATCTTGTATTTGCGTGTTGTTTGCGTGTTGTTTATGTTTTTAAAGTATATTATATTTATATCTTATCTTATCTTTCCTTAGATAACTTTGGGAAATATATACTTCAAAAGAAGAAAAAAATTTCTTTTGTACATAGTTATAAAATATATATAGATACCAAGTATATATACGGTAATATTTGATTTGAAATTATATTATGATTTTTACTATGTATATACGTGGTAATATTTAATTTAAAATTATCTGATTTTTACCATTTATATACACGTTAGTTTAAATAATTTTCCAAGAATTTCTCTTTTTTTCACCTTCATTTTCTTTTCTTTTTTTATTTTGTCCATTATTATTTATATTTATGCTATATTTTAAAAAGGAAAACGAAGTTGATATAGAACTCTTTTTAAAAGCCTAATATTTTAATTTAAAATTTATTATTTATTTATTAGCTTTGTCTTAAAAATTGTCAAGTGACTTTTCCATAGCTTGTCGCTTGGATTAACCACATTACAAACTGCTCTCCTTTATTATATATATAGATGTATGATAATATTTAATTTGAAATTATATTCTCACTTTTACCATTTATATACATAATAGTTTAAATAATTTTCATATGTTCCTCGTTTTCTATATATAATTTCTTTTTTCTTTTTTTATTTTTAAAAATTTAATGTATTTACTAATTTAAATATTTTTAATCTCTTAATTAAAAGATTTTATCACTATATTTATTAATTTTATTATTTTAAAATTATCAAATAACTTCGCTTGATTTAACTGCATGCAAGACTACTCTCGTTTATAATATATATAGATTCATTAAAGGTATCTGAATGAAAAATTTGAATCCAAGTATTATTATATTATCGAGAAAAGAGATGAGAGGCAGTTGTGGGTGCGTAGTGGGAAAAGATGTAATCACCGTCGTCGTTGGCTAACCCAACATGCAATGTTTTTATACTTAAAAAATAATTGAGTGAGTGGGACACCTATTCACTTTAGCAAGTAACTATAATTCCCCAAATATCCTTAATCAATTCTTGATTTTGATTACTTGAAAATTAATACGACTAATAATAATCAACTCCTCCAATTGTTTATTAATCAAGCGCTTCTTCCACGAACCTTCGTCTTACTTGTTCTATAATGTCATATTTTCATCTACAGCCGGCTCTCTTCTTCATAACCCATTTCAGAGCAACAACCCTAAACTCAGAGACCCTTTCACCCCTCCCCCACCCCATACACAATTTTAACTTCTTTTGTCTTATTCCATGTACTACTAGTACTGTATCTTTAACATAGTTAATTCTGGTACTACTTACTAATTTTGCTAATTGAAGTCCAAATCAATTAAGGGGGGTGATTCCATTAGCCGATTTGTTGATTTTTCTTTGGTAAATGTTCAATCTTTATGCTATTCTTTTGTGGCTTGTGTCTGCTTATGCTTGGTTGTTTCTGTTTTGTCTTTTATGGCAAATCTTGATCTGGTCGTCTCTCTAAATCAACTTCAAGTTTTTGCTTCTTTCCTTATTGCATACTTTTCTGACGAATCTTCTTTTCCCAGCTGACCCGCTTTACTAGTTGCTGAACTGGTCTGTTTTGGTGTACTGACAAAGTATATTTGTGTTTTGAGCATCCTTCATTGATTCATTAAGGTACTATTACAGAAAGAATCACAACTTCAGTTGGTATGGATTTATCTATCTGCCCAAGTTTTGTTATCTTTTATTTGTTTGGTCAATTATTCAGACCTTTTTTGCTCTTCACGTTTCAGTAGATTGCAGGCTGAAGTGAAAATGGGATCTGCTGGGGAGAAGATAGAGCTTGAATTTGATGAGGAGATTCCGTTTAGCTCATCTCAGGCAGCTATCAAAATAGACAGTCTGCATTATGAGGCACCTCATATTGCATCAGCGAGAAGTTATCGCCCTTTGAGGGTCTTAAGAAAGATGTATCAGATCAGCCTTCTTAGGAGTATATACTTTGTTATTATCAAAGCAAAGATCAATCTGTTGCTTCCTTTTGGCCCCCTGGCCATATTGCTTCATTATGCTACAGGAAACCATGTAATAATTGTTTTCAAGCTCTCTCCATATGCACCTTTTTGATACTTCTTACAAGGATGCTGAATACAGACCATTTTGTTTTTTTCATTTCAGTGATGCTTATCACTGTGTTTTATGTACAATTTGATGTTTCAGGCTTTGGTCTTTTTCTTCAGTTTACTGGGGATTACACCTTTAGCTGAGCGCTTGGGCTATGCGACTGAGTAAGCTTGTTCTCTCCAAGTTAGGTTCTCTTCTGCTGCTATTCTTGTTTGTACACTTATTGACCTTCTTAATCGTCTTGTTACAGGCAGCTTGCATTCTATACCGGGCCAACAGGTGCTCCCTTTTTGTTTATTATTTTATTTGTTCCTCCATTTCTATCTTCTATTTAGATATACTTGTTTCAAGCATGCCTTTTCAGTTTCAAAAAGATTCAGGCATGCTCCTATTAAATGAATTAGTCTGGAGAATTAGGTTGAGCTTCTCGAATGCTTGCCATAATCAGTGTTTATGTCAAGTTGGTATGCGTTCACCAGACTAACTTAAAGAATTTGAAACTAATCTTAGTTTTTTAGCTGAGATATTCAGGCCACTTGATATCCTGGATTAAGTCAAAGATGTAAAAATGGGAAAAAAATAAACCAAAATAGATTAGACAACTGTTTTTGTGTGAGAAAATTTTACATAACCTCTTCTTGAGCTAGAAGCAATTGGCTACGACACTATAACCTCCTGTTCTCAACTCACTGGCAAAACTGCAGAGGTAAAATACATGATGAAAATTAGATTGCCTGCAGTTGGAATTACACATTTATGCATATGAATTGTTTTTCAACAAGATAAAGTTTGTCAAGCAATCAACTATATCCCAATCCTAAAGTAGTTCTATCAAGCGATCATTATTTACTTTTGGGGTCAATCATTGGGTAAAACTGAATCAGTCACTGATTCCTAGGTTCCATCATAAATTGGTTATTCCCAATTATGTAAATCAATATTTTTTTTGCTCTCGAGGCATTTGGACCATATAACAGAACACAGTACTCAATTTTTCATTGAAAGAATAACAAGAAGAAAGACAGGATGCTGTATTGAAGATCAGTAAGAATGTGAAGGGGAATAACATATTTTTCTCATTCTGTGAGTTAAGTTGGGGAAGATGTTTCTGGGTTCTCTCCTCCTCCCCTCCCCAGCTGAATGGATATTGGTCCTAGACTATCATGAGTGGCAAAAATATGGTGGATTTAGTAATGACACTAAGTGAGCAGCAGTTCCTTTTAACTCGAACTGCAAAAGGCATTTATATGAATGTAATATGTTTAATGTAACACATGTAAAATGGAGATAATATACTGCATTATTATTTAGTGGAAGTTCTGATTGATGCTTTCATTTGGTGATTCTGTTCAACAAGCTAAGGTGAAGGATAAGAGAAAGAGAGGATTAATTGAAAATATCTGAACTAGAAAAGTGCTTCAGTTTCTAGAACATGGAAGGAATTTTTAGCTGGCTGCTCAGTTCTTAAAAGTTGGGAATCTTATTCCACCATTCAGCGATTACAGGGTATATGCTATATAAATGATTTTTCCTATATATCAGTTCTGTTGGTCCGGGGAGAGGAGGAGAGGGGAAATGCATTGTGAAATTTTAGAGAAGTATGTGGTGCCTAACCTAAAGTCAAGCAGACTTCTTAAATTTGAATTATAGAGAACCTGAATGTTTCACACCTATAAATTGAATAAGTGGCAACCTAATCTTTATTTGCCTTCCTGAAGGTAAGAGACGAAATGCTTCTTACAAAACTTTTGCAACACGTTTACCACGTTCTTTGAGCTTTACGTCTTTTCTTTTGTTTGAGAAGGCTTATGACAAATCCTGCTACACTGCTGTATAATTGTGATTGGTTTCTCATACACCTATTTAAAGGGAAAAAGGAAAGATGTCATAAGATCTTACAGAGTCACTATACACAAGCTATTTCATTCTGTATCCAGACTGGTTGAAGTATCTCATTTTTGTCTGTTCCTTCGACATTACTTAGCAAGCTTCTGAATAATTGCTCGTATGTTACTGATTTGTTTACTACCAGTTGTCTTGGTTGTCAATTTGTTGTGTCTTTTAAAATGGTTTTTATGCTTCGTGAATCGTGATCACCCCCCACCCCCCACTCCCCCCTAAAAAAAAGGGGGGAAACTGCGGTCGAACTCAAATTCTGGAAATAAGTCGGGGCCCTTTTACCAAGTGCTTGAACTTCATCTCATTGATCTTTCTGGAATAGTGCATCATGTTGTTTTTGATATTTTACATGTATATTTGCTGGAACGAGTCAGTAACACGTGTGCTATATCTTCTCTGTGGGAGCCCATGATCCCCTCACCACGTATTTATCGTTGTCTTATCAGCACACTATTTTATTCTGATTTATAGTTGGAGGCCTCCTGAATGCTACATTTGGAAATGCAACCGAAATGATAATCTCACTATATGCGTTGCACAATGAAATGATTCCGGTTGTTAAACAATCCTTGCTGGGTTCCATTTTATCAAATATGCTCTTGGTGCTTGGCTGTGCCTTCTTCAGTGGTGGGATTATTCATCAGCAGAAAGTTCAGGTTTTCAATAAGGTGATCATATTCTTCTGAGTCATGTACTCATGCCCTTGAATAAATCTGTTATGAAGTCAGTACATTGCCTTTTATTAATTTGATTAATCAAATAAAAACGAAACTGAAAATAATAAAATTTTGCATTTATTGAGCAATGATTCAGTGTGATCTCTTATCACAGTGTAGCCTTTAAGTGTCTCTCTGCTTTCATATGCAAGTGATCATTGAATTTTGAATGTTTCAGGCAACTGCCATTGTGAACTCAGGATTGTTGTTGATGGCAGTCATGGGCTTATTATTTCCAGCTGTACTTCATTTCACCCACACGGAAGTGCATTTTGGCAAGTCACAGTTGGCTCTTTCAAGATTTAGCAGTTGCATAATGCTGATAGCATATGCAAGTTACCTATTCTTTCAGCTCAAGAGTCAACCAAATCTGTATAGCTCTGTGAGTGAGGTAGATGATCTGATTTTATCTGTTTGATTTTCCTTTGATTCCCTGCTGCTATTTCACTGCATTACTTTTTTCGCTGGTGTGATCAAATGCCTAAAAAGAAGACTGAGGAGTGCACATATTTCCAATAGTTCTCGAGATGAACTCAGACCAAAATATATGATTGTTGTTTTACAGTTTCTCTGATATCTAAACAGGATGAAGAGCATAATTCAGCAGATTCTGAAGAAGAGGAGGTGCCCGAGATAACCCAGTGGGAAGCTATTGGGTGGCTTGCTGTTTTGACGATATGGATATCAGTGCTGTCTGGATATCTAGTTGATGCCATTGAGGTGATCTATTTGCCTTTCTCCTTTTCCTTTTCTTTTTCTTTTTTTTAAGGTAGGCACTTTTTATGTACCTGTTCTATAAGGTAATCAACCCGCTAATTAACTTTAGATGCTTTACCATGAAACCCTTTTAATGGTATCAGAGTAAAATTGCATGATAACAAATAGCTTCATGCAGTTTACCTTCAGAAATCATTTCCTTGTCTAATCCTCATGATGCCTTTTGGTTCCACTGGAAAAGCTCACACTACAAAAAGATTGCTGACTTATCGGACATGGGAATTGTGAATGGAAGTTAGGGATTCAAATTGTATGTCTGTTCCAAGGGTCTGTAAAACTGAAACTTTAGAAATGATTAATTTGCTTTTGGAAAATTAGATCAGAAAGTCAATCTATGTAGCACAGATCCACAAGGGTGTAATGACTCTAGCATGCACATGATGGCATCAAGGCAAGAAACATGACAATAGTTGGATACAGTATCAAAAATATTGAACAAGTATTTGTTACCTTTACCAAAACAAATATATATATTGAACAAGTATTAGTAACTATTAAGCACCCAAGGTTGTGGCTTCAACACTCTTGTTCTGGTGGATAGAGTTACTTGGTACCTGGTGCCTGTGTTGGTGGGATAAAGAATGACAAGACAGAGGCACAAAAATTGAACCTGGTTTGTCCCCTTCTAACCAGGTGAAGAAAAAGCCTGGAACCCTGAATTATAAAGACAGCATTTAGTCAAGATACAGAGCCAGAAAAGTTTTGAATGTTTCTTCATAGTTGCGAGAGAAGCTTTATTAACTGTCTTAATTGAATTACAGTCATCCATAAAGTTTCGCTATGTGCATAATGCAAAAAGGACTCAATATTAGCTTTTAATCCTTTAGTGACAATTTTTTGTTTCTTCATGGTAATATATCCATGTTGCTAATATTCTTTCAGGGTGCATCTGACTCGTTGAACATGCCGATGTCCTTTATTAGTGTCATCTTGCTTCCAATCGTAGGAAATGCAGCAGAACATGCCAGTGCAATCATGTTTGCTATGAAAGATAAGCTTGTGAGTTACTTATAAAACTAAATCTACTTTCTCTTTTGCTTCAAAACAGTTACTAATGTATCCTTGTTGGCAGGACATCACACTTGGAGTTGCAATTGGGTCTTCTACTCAGATATCAATGTTTGTGGTAAGATATTTAACACATTCCAACTATCCGAGAAGCTTTTTAAGTATGGGATAATTTTTTTAAAAAAGGAAATATTTATAGATCCTTATATGGATTTTCCTAATATTTCTCCTTAGAGCACATACTATTTCTGTGTCACTATTAGTTTTGGGGCAGTCAGGTTGTATTTATTCAAGATAGCTAATAGAGCTTATGCATTTAGTTGGTAATTTCATATATCGTGCTGTTGAAAATGCAGATACCGTTTTGTGTTGTCGTTGGCTGGTTTATGGGAAAGCCCATGGACTTGAATTTCCAATTATTCGAGACTGCTACACTCTTCATCACAGTGCTAGTTGTGGCATTCATGCTGCAGGTTCGTCATTCTACATAGTTCTTTCTTAACATCCCTCACTTCATCTCCCTCCCCACCTCATCCCTCCACCTCAAGAAAAAAGAGAGAGAAAAGAAAATTGTTCACCTTGTCCGGTAAACTTGGTTCCTGGGCCATCAAATGTAAGCTTGTCGCTAATTTCTGATGTTGCTTTTACACAATGTAGGAAGGTACGTCAAACTATTTTAAAGGGTTGATGCTGATCCTATGCTATCTGATTGTTGCTGCAAGTTTCTTTGTACACGTTGATTCATCCAAAGGTAGGTCCCTAGTTTCATTCTTTTTTCCTTGTTCCCTTCGAAGCCTCCGCATCCTTTAAAATCCATTTCTACAGTTTTCTAATACGCAGTTGAGCACTTTGCTGTTTCATAATCATAACCATTTTTATGCAAAACTTGTTGGCTTTATCGACTACCACCAAGTCTTAAGCACTTGATTAATAAGTTTTTTTTTTTTTTTTTTCATTTTCTCATGAATTTAGTTTTAAATCTGGTAATTTTTCTTTTGCTTGGACCGAAAAAAGTACTAATTCGTGCAACTAAACATTAACATAGATCATTTCATAAATTAAGAAGGAAAAAAATGGGTTACAAAGATCGCCATTGCTTGGTCACTATTGATGAGGTCCTGAAATGAGTTTTGCTTAATGCTAGATTCCCTTTTCTCATTCCCTCTTCCTTTAGCTGCATATTAGGCTTTTATTGGGACTTGCGAAATATGAAATGCTTGTTCTGACATTTGTGAGTTGAGGCTTTAACGAATTAAGATCCTGCTGGTCTTGACTACTGTCATTATCTGCTGGTCTTGACTACTGTCATTATATAACCAAATCCGAAGATAACAAAACTTGGTAATTGACTTTGTTGCAATGGTCTTGGTGTAGATGGAGACTAAGTAGTCATGGTTTTACCCATGCCTCGGCCAAATGAGCACCTTGATCCTGGCAATGAAATGAACATCAATGAGTCTGGCCAGCTGCACTACCCAAATGATGATTGGGTTGGAGGAATGAAGGGACTTGCTTGTTACAGCGATATGTTGAAAAAGTAGTTCGGTATTGACTTATTGAGTGTTTATGCATGTTGTATCATTTTTCTGTAGCAGACAAACAATTCCAATTATTCCCAGCAATGCAAGAAAGCTGGTTTAGTCTTCCACTTGGAGAAAAAAAAGATAGAAGGGGTGAAGGTATAAATCCCATATATTTATTCTTTCTTCAAATTGTTGTTCCAAATGTTAAGTGTTACAAGATGTAATAATTGTAAAAAGAAATTCCATAGAAATCCCTGGAGGAAGTATCTTTGCATAATATCAATGTGTTGCAAGGAGATATTTTTCACTTGAGTCTTGCACACAAGGGTGCATACATTGTCCTGTGATGTACCCACATACCTATTGAATGCAACATGCTCCTTTCCAAACCATTTAAACTGAAGGGAAATCTGTTGTGCAATTAATGCATGTGGTCCAGGATACTCAGAAGATGCAGGAGCTTATTCATTGGCTAACTGGTAGATGGAAAGGAAGCTGGTCTGACCTTTGACTGGACTTAGAATGAGTTTTTACATCTGGGAGGGAACATTTGGTTTGAAAATTGCTCAACTTTGGTGGTTGGGCCCAGTAATATTTTATCTGGGGCTGCCGAAAGCGACTGACAATACTCCACTCACCAACTGTTTTCCTTATTTATTTTTAGAGCACAAACTTTGACACTTGGTGCAAATTTTAATGGTTCAACTACAGTGTATATAACTTAAATTTATCATGTCATTTGGTGTTTGCTAAAGTGTTTGCCTAGAGTGCGATCCGTATCTGATGGTGTTCCCCCCACTACACTCATAAGCCATAATAATCCCTTTGACAAAATCACAGGGGATTATTTTCATGATTGACTTTTGAACAATTATTTGGCGATCCCTTTTCTCTCACCATCATGCGCAATAATAGGACGCACTTCTGTGCACGGTAATGGAATATCATCACTAGAAGCGTGAAAGTGACTCTCCCACTTGAAATAAATTGGATTTGGTTTTCAAGATTCTGTATCACAGTTGAGGTCCCTTAGCACCATCCATCGGTCAAGAAAGATTTTTTCACTCTGTTACAAAAAAAATTATTGTACACCTATGATGGTTTGAGATGCTGTCAAACTCCGCAGGTTGAGGGCTCTGCCTTCCCTACAATTTCCAATAAGCAGACAGTGCAAGTGTCTATATCAATCAATCCTTATATTTACTATAAACAATTATGTTTAGTTGGCTATATTTTTTTTACTCTCTTCTCACCAAAACTAAAGTAAAACAAATAAAATAGTTTGGTGGTCAACGATCTATTTATTTATAAAATATACACAGTTGATGAACATAACATGTGACTGTAGTACATCTGTATACAGAGAGGAGTCAGTTACATAAAGAAACCAAAAATAGAACACCAAATCTTCCTCCATCTCTGGCTTTATTATGTGAGACATTTTCCACCTCTCAAATATTACTACCTATAGGATAGCAACAAACCCACAATTGCAAATCTACTTTGGAGAATCACAATAAGATAAATAATCTGTTGCTTAGTGGAAGTGGGGGCTTAAAAATTAGAAAGAAAAGAGACAAATTCTATTGGGAGAAAAAGTATTTCAACATGGAGGAGGTGAGGAGAATAGTATGGTAAAGTCTTTCTCCTTCCCACGTATATTACACGCTTTCAAATATATAGAATTATCCATAGAATAAACAAAGTCCACCAGCCATCTATCTATCCAGCCGTCCCAAAAGTAAACGCTTTATTTCAAGAACTCAGACCTCACCTTTTTGCTACATAAAAATTGTACCTTGTCAACATCAACTACTCTCTCTCTCTTCTCTTCATGGGTTAGACTAAAGTCTGCACGATCAACAGGACAAACAATTGCCAAAAAAATACCCACATGGTTGATTGGAGTATCTTGGCATCTTCAACTGTCTTTCTTCTTCATCTTTAGTTGTCCAAAAACAATAATGATCATGGATAATAAAGACAGCCGCCACCAATCTCCTCTGACGTATCATCAATTTCGAGTAGCCATGCTTCTCACTTCCCTTCATTCTTCTTCTTCTTCATCTTTTTTACCCCGCCATAAATCTTTCTATCCAATTATACTGATACTTGTTCTACTTCTTTCTTCTGTTCTTACCATCTGTCATGCCTCTTGCAATCAGCTTGATGAAATGCTTGTTCTGACATTTGTGA
>DF366262.1:6680-23248 GCA_000787875.1 Solanum virginianum
ACCTATAAATTCAAAAATATTTTCCCAATAAACTTTATGCTTGAAATATTATATTGAGAAACAAAAAAGAATGTGAAAAATTATCAATGATTAACAAAAATCATTAAAAAAAAAGTAAAAAGACGAGAGGTCATCAAGATTACAAAATGTGAAATATTAAAATTTTAATGTTTGAGAGAAAGTAAGCTAATGTATTTGAAGAATATATATATATATATATAGACACACCTTTTTTGTGAATTTTGAAAATATTATTTTAAATTCAAAATAATTTTGAAGACTATTATGTATCATGCTAAATAAAAACATTGTTCAATTCATGTTCTACTTTCTAATAATCAGTTAATTAAAAATATAAGATGAAAATGATAATATTAATGGATATTAAAATTTATGAAAAATATCTTGTTCTTATCAAATTTGGAGAGTTATTTTCTAAAATTTGGAGACTGATTATAATATATATTAATATAATATAATTTTAACCTATAAAAATTAAATAGAACACATATATCTGCATGACCAAATAGAAGAAAAGTGTAACGGATGGAAGCCAAATCCATAATTAACCATGAAACGAAAACAAATCATGGACGCTCAATTCGGTCGATCACATGCGAGTCACATGATCCCCCAAATTGTATTTAAAATTGTCATAAAAAAGTTTAGGAAGGTGTGGTGTGAACTGCAAAGTAGGTCGTCCACATATATAGTATGGTGCTTCGTACTTAACTAGTACTAAAATAATAACACACAATCTTGAGGTGTTTAATTCATCAGATATGCATGTTCATAAAACAAAGGATATTTTAGTAATACTTTAATCTTAAGTTGTGCAATATAATATTCTTCTTTTTTGATTTTTGTACTTATATATTTGGGCAAAAGTTGAGAGTCCTTGGATCATTAATTAGCGAACATAAAGAAAGAAACACAATCACAGCCATGACATTCGTAAAGATGTGCCACGCATGGCCCCTAATTTTCTCAATTACATGGTATGGTAGCTTTTGGCACGGAGTAAGAATTTTCAATAAGAGGTTTAAAATATAAAGAAATAAATACAGAAAAAGTCAATGATCCTCTACTATATATATATTTAAAAAATATTTTTTATATAGAATAATTTAATATCGAAAAGGGTTCAGATGAATCGCATCGTATTCACGTGACTCATCACCTTGTGTTTTCCCCATTCTTGGCGGGGCAAATTTTAAACATTGTGTTGGTTTGACTGAAATTAGCACCAAATGTGGATCACTGTATGAACGTCACGACTCTATAATTTCCTAGTACAACAGTATCACCCAATTACTGCCATGACATCCGTGAATCAAAGTCCATTTAACTTTTTGGGTAAAACTAAAGTCATTATTTGTTTATCTTTTTTGGTAGTTAGATAGATGTCATATGTTGACCGTTGATCAGGTTAATATCAATAGGAGATCAATGTCTCAATGTATAGTACTGCTAGCGATCGAACTTGAAAAGGACTTTTAGAATGGATGGAAAGAGCGACTTCATGAATTTAATTGTTGATGTGTCTTTCGATTTATGATATTAGGTTAAATTAAAGTTAATATATATATATTATTAGTAGTTAGATATGTGTTGACTGTCATGTCTGTCAGTTACAATGGGAGATCTATGTCTTAGGGTACGTAACGGCATTTGTACTATTAGCTGTTGCACTCAAAAACGACTTCTATTGTGATGAAGATTGTTTTAGACCAATCTTACGTTAAAATGGAAGGAAAATTCGTGTTTCATATATAGGGTGGGTTCACAAATTTAATTGTTGATGTGTCTTTTACTTTAAAGCGATCAATATTTTAATAGTTGGACCTGCCTTTCCATGAACTGATGATGATGATATGATAATAGTGTCGGAACTAGCATTTTCTTCAGGAATGTTCATACTCTTAGAACATGGGCGGATGATTTTTGTGTCAAAGGTGTTTAACAATTGATATATATTAAAATATCTATATTTAACCTATAAATTCAAAAATATTTTCCGACGAAGAATGTTCATCTGATCACTTTAGGGTGAATGTAGCTCCGCCCCATGTGACAAGCAAACCCATTATATTGATTCAAACTATATGTAATATATATATATATATATATGCTTTGAGTGAATAATATATACTTATACTAAATTTGGTTTCATTATAGCAACAAAAGATGATTAATGATTAAATAAAATGATAGTCTATAGCTTGTAAGCTAAAATCCTAGATCTTTATTATTAATGAGAAGTTTAATAGAGAGGGTTTGGTGGAAGAGTGGAGATGTGTGGAAATAATCACATGATATTGTATATGGAGACATGCACATGAAAGGCCCACCTTGTTAGTACAATAACAAACACATAATTTAAGCCCACTTGAGATCAAACCCCAGCTTGGAAACAAACAAACACAAATTTTTAAACTTAGTTATGGCCGGCCTCCCTTCCCACCCCCCAACTCTAAACTTGGAGTTGTACTAGTAGAAGAAAGTGTTAGTTACCATTACCATTTAAGAAAAAAGTTTTACTGTGTTTCTTCAATGCAATTGTCCTCTTCATATCCAACATCACTATCTATGTTTTCTCTCTGTTTCCTTTGTGGTCCTTCCCCTTCTTTAAAGCTAGTTCGTTATCTCCTCTCTTCTTACTCTCTCTTTTTCTAACTACCATACCATAACTTCCTTTTCTTCCTCTCCTTCCCAACTTCCCCACACACACACAAAAAAAAAATAAAAATCTTTCTTTTCTCTATCCATATACGCATTACGTTCAAATTAAATAAAAAGGATACTAAGATCGAAAGAACGAAAAGAGAGACATTTTATTGTTGTTATTGAAATTAAGGATGTCAAGCAGAAGGTCGAGACAATCATCATCAGGGTCCTCGAGGATTTCAGATGATCAGATTATTGAACTCGTCTCCAAATTGCAACAACTTCTTCCGGAGATTCGCAATCGTCGCTCCAGCAAGGTTTGTTTGTTTTTTTTTTTTTTTAAATTACTCTATTTTCTTTCTGCGTGTTCATAATATATGGATAATATACATGCAACTACATTTGATTTTTTTTTTGAATTAAGGTGAAATTCATTAATTTGAAATTAAAAGAGAGAATTAACAGTATAATTTGGCCAAGTTGCATCATGTGGAGCTCTACGCCTCTCTTGTCTGTGTTAGTGGCATTAATTACTATAGTATTATTCATGGAGGAACATATTTCGCCTGTTATATTCAAGCATTTATTTTATGTCTCTTTTTGGACTCGAAGGTCCATTTCACATATATCCTAATTTGTCTTGCCACAAACAAGATATTCTTTCTACTAAGAAAGAAATAACAACACTTTTTACATATCAGTAAATTTTAATTTATTGTAGTAACACTTTTTATAATTTATTTTGGTGTAACTGTTATTGTTATTATTTAAAAACTTTGAATCAACCATGCAGAATTAACTTGAGGATAGGAAATAATAGAAATGTCTCTCTTTCTCATACACTTTTCATTTTCTTGGAAAAGATACAAGTTTGGCGTACAAAAGGAGAATATTATGATTTGAATAATTTTTTGTGACCATGCCTAGGACCATGCTTTGGGGTCCCAACTCCCAAAAAATACAGAGAGCAATTTTTGATTTCGTAGGTCAAAGACTTGAATATGGTCAAAGATTTGCAATGCATTATTGCACAAATTAAGGCATGTCTATTACTGATCTAAATAAATTATCACGTAACACAACATGTTGACTCTAGAATGTAGGAGTAAAAAGTGAGAGCACTATTTGAGGAGTTGATTAATTAATATAAAAACTACATTTCTCCCATGTGATATGGCTAAACAATCTACTCTAATACAAATATTAGTTACAGTTTCCACGACTCGTTCTTCTCATATATTATTATGTTCATACAACTGCAGGCATCAGCATCAAAGGTACTTCAAGAAACATGCAACTACATAAGAAATTTGAATAGACAAGTGGATGATCTTAGTGATCGACTTTCTCAGTTACTCTCAACAATTGATGCTGATAGTCCAGAAGCAGCAATCATCAGGAGTTTATTAATGTAGTTTCTATATATATATATACTCCTATTAATTTATGTATTTTCATTTCTAAATATTGGAGCTATATTTATATATAAATTTTCCTACCAAGTTCTTGTTTTTTTTCTTTTTGGTTGTTGTTAAGCTCTAGTTGACTCCGCTGGTCACTAGCTAGGCCAATCATGAGTTAGAATTTAATTAGAACTCAACTATATATTAGTAAGGATTGAGCCAATGTGATACCCCTAGCTAGTATGGGCACACGCTTGTAATTATATTTCCCTTAGTTTTATTTTAATTATAATTAATAAGATGGACTTTTGTGCTTTTAAATCCCTTTTCTTTTAGTGGTAAAGTAATATATTGAATTTTAAATCCACGTTGGAGCAAGAAACTGATAACATGAGAACTCGAGATTAGAGAACAAGAAAATGTTATCGTTGTTCTGTTTTAATCGTCCAACACATGTTTTTATTTAAATAAGATTTTTATAATATTTTATTAATTTAGTATTATATTTTATATGACCATTCAAATGTTAAAAACAAATAAACTTAATTATTCAGTATTCTTCGGATGTAGTGACTACATTTTAATTTGTATTTAGATGTATATTGAGATCTAGACATTTAGATCGTAATGCATATTTTAATACTCAATGCTTTAATTTAAATAAAAATAAATAAGGTTTTATATGGCAATTAATTTAAATGATAAAATAATATTTGAGAAAGCGAAATAAAAAAAGGAAAAAAATAGCAAAGAAAAAGACGAAAACTAATCAGACCTTGCTCATTTTTCGTCGGTTAATTGAGTAAGTTCAGGGTCAATGTTGGCCTGAAAGTTATCAATCACCTAATGCACCGCTCCAATGCCAAAATATAATTCTTTTTTCATTTTAATTTATTTGTTTAATTTAAATTTAGTGATTTTAACAAGATAAAAAATATTTTTAACTCTTACAATCTCCAGGATCGAAGTAAAAAATCAGAGTTAAATATTTGTCAAAGAAAAATTTGCACCTAAACAGTTACATAATTTTAAAAAAAAATCAACATTCCAAATTATCTCATATTCTAAAGAATAATTACAAAAAATCAGTGGCCAAAGCATTTGGTGTTCGTAGTATTTGGGGAAAAAATATACCCAAAAAAGAGAGTTATGTAGACAATTTTTTTCATCGATAAGCATTAGTACTGATACTCATAAATCAGTGGAGACAACATTGTTATTTCTTCCCGGCTCCTTTTATATTTTATAGAATATAGAGTAAATTAATAAAGAAGTTATATATTTTTATTAGAAAAATATAACTTACACAAATCTCATATTATTTTGAAGCTAATTTCAATTAATATCAACTTTTTAAAAAAAAAATTACACAGCAAAAAACTATCTAGAGAGCACAAAGTGCTCATTACAAAATGTTCACCCGAAGACTAGAGATTATGTTAGAACTACTCTATCAGGTGATAATTACCTTTGACGGTGAATAGTAAAGCCTAATTAATTTGTTAGTCATCCATTTTTTTTTTTTAAAAAAAGGGACTTTTTCATTAATTTATAATCATAAATACATTTTCGTGAATATAAGATTGGAAAAATTGTGTGACTAAACAAACATATACTATTTAATTATAGATCATTGTAATAATCTTAAACAATTATCGTTCGCCATTAATGTTTCATCGAGTTGCTAGGGCTACGTCTATAATTTGTATAATTGAGCTCCCAATTGTATAATTTTGTATAATTCGGTTCCTAATTGTATAAATTAAGAAATTGCCTTATTGTATAAATTAATCTTTTTTATACGTTTATCATAACTTGTATATAATATCATGTTATAATTTGATTTGTATAAAATTCTGAAAATTCCTAAATGTATAAATACAAAATTTGTATTTAGATATCTTGTTTGTATATTGATAGCGAATTATACAAACGAATTTGTGTATTGACAATAAATTATACAAACAGATATATATACAACTGTTTTAGTGACTGTCACAGAATATAATTACTTAAACAAATAATTATTTCGACCTATTAAATTTTAGAATTAAGCTCTTTAAAAAAACTCCAGTATAAGATTTTGAGCTTTCAAGACAAAATCTTAAAGCAGTAGCCTGGGACTGTTTTGCTTCGATGGGCTTAGTTGAGAAAGAAGCCCAAAGCGTTGAGATAAATAAAAAGAAGATGACTCTGCATGCAAATGGATTTATTAAGATTTGGCTATCATAAGTTGAAATTTTAGATGCTAAACCATAGTCAAGAATGACAAAGGCATGCATGAATTGCAAAGGCCTAAACGTTTAGGACACTAACTAAAAGTATAAAACATATTAATTTCATTACAAAATGTCTCTATAATTAGGAGGGAAACATTTCTTCTAGGTCAAGGACAAGTAAGAACTAGCTTAAATGGCGTAGAATTATCCAAGTCTTATAAAAAATTTGACAAACCCCCTTTTCACCGAAGTTGGAGTTTTTCCCTTCATCACTATTGTTCTTGTAAATATATAATGTTTGTGTCTTAATAAAGGTAAAATAAGAAGTTTAAATTATATTCTTATAATTTAAAAAAAGGAGATCATTTTCTGTCAAAATGAACTATAAAGAATTAAATTTATCTTTATTTAAATGTTAGTCCTATGACTTTTGAAATTATAGTCTTAAACATGTTATACTATTTATGTGATTATAAATTAGTTCTTCAATTAAGAATAAAATTAAAAGTTCAAATTGTATATTCAAATTTGAAAAATGATAGTAGTAATTCTTTTTAAAATTGTTAAAAGAGTAGGGACGATGAAATTGAAATGGTGGTCGATGGTGATGGAGATTTATAAGGGTAAAATGGTTTGTGGTGGTAGAAAGATGTGCAGAGAATTTTTGTGATTTCTTTGTGTAATCTTATTTTTTCCAAGGATAAAGTTAAAACTTTCATACACCACAAGATCATATTTGAACTATTTTTTCTCTATATAATTTTAGTTTATTATGCGATGGATAAGATAAGATATTTTTTTTGGATAAGTTTTGACTACTTCTTAAATCCTCTTCTATATATTACTTTTATATCCATATATATAAAATATCATTTATAATAACATTCACACCTTTCACTATTGAATTATTTATGTTTTTATTTCTCTTTAACATATTGACTTTGCTATTGAATTGTATATTTTTAATTAAATAATAATTTGCATTTGAATATCAATTAAAATGAAATTAACTTTAAAATATAGGAATAATATGTACTTAAATGAAGTGATACAACAAACAATAAAATCTCTATTATTTTAAGAGTTTAGGGTAGTTCTAGTCAAAATCATAAGGACGATGATATATTTGGATGTCATGAGTATAAAACATTGTAGGAGTATCAAGTATGTATGATTGGAATTCAATAAATGTGGAAAGGATGAAGATAACGATAATGATAATAATAATATTATCGAATTGACAAATTTGCAGTTTGCTCCCTCAACGAGAAGAGAAAAAGACATTTGCTCTGTGTATGAGCAGGTGTCTTTATGTCTTAATCAAATATTATATATAATGCATGGATTCTGATAACGATGAGCCAGACATATTAGTAATATGTACGTCATTGATCATCGAAGAATGTGGTGCACCGAATGAAATTACTCTTTTCTTAATAAGAAATTTCGGGTTTGAGTTGTGGGTATGAAAAAAAATTCTTAATAGAAAGTGTTTTCTTTCAAATAAAATCCTACGTAACATAAGTATAAAATAGTGAAACTCCAATGCGGATAACGAACGCCGAAACAGGAAGAGAAAAAAGTATGTATATCATTGACGACAACTTTGATATTCCTCAATATCTAATGGGCACCACACCATATCATACTCACCTTTTTATTATTATATTTAGTACTACTGAAAAGGAATTTCTGGTGCAACATCAATATATGTCAATTCAATCATTTATCTTTTTATTTCCTTCCCAATAATTGTATTCGATGGTCTCTATTATTTAGGAATTTATTCTATTTGGTCATGCTAATTAAAAAGTAGTAAACGTTAAATGTGTTGTAATCATCTTTTGGAAGAACAACTGTTATAATTACTATACGAGTTGATATATAGTAATACCTTGTTCTTAACGTATTAGTATCGCATTCTTAGCCTTTATTTTTGTTTTTAATTTTTTTTGGAATAGTTTGGTAAATAATGATTGGCATTTTTGGATAAAAATAGAGGTTGACACATAGAGGTAAAATTGGATCTAAAAATATATACTTTTGCAATTTTCCCAAAATAATCCGAAATTGCATCAGCGCCTGAATTTTGGGCCGAAGGTAGTTAGTGCTGATCCTCCTAAAGAAGAAGCCCGCTATTAATATATAGGCCTAGTTTGATCCTTGTATAAAGCCCAACAAATGAATCAAATCGTGAAGGGCCTTTAGACCTACAACCAAAGCCCAAAACCCTACAAGCCCAAATTGTAAGCTGGGGCACAGTTGATTTGAGGCCCAAAATTGTATTTGAGAGTGATCCACGAACTAATAACAGGTTAAAATATAGGAGACATCTGAATTTGGTACAAAAGTTCATTAAAATAACTCAATTAAGTTTTGTAGATAACAAACATTTGTAGTAAAACCCAGATCTTTTCGTTGACTTGGCAATTTGGATGATTTCTACATCAAACATTTTTATGAACGATTAAACGAAATTTGTATTTTTTGTTCATTAAAGCCAAAATGTATGGGAAAAAACCCTCAATTTTTTTTTGGTTTTTCTAGAAGCTGATTTTGGTTAAATTTTTTCTTTTAGGGGATGTTATTTTTATTAAGTTTTATTAAATATATTTAAATTTTGTTTTTCCTCAAATGTTTTCAATTTTTTTCTTTTTGTTTTACATAAAGCAACAAATTGTTTTTCCAGATTGAGTGCAAATTAAGCTCTTCTTTTATATTATTTTTATTTTATTTATTAAATAGATTATGTTTTTCCATTTTAATTCGAAATGCAATATGTAATTCAATCATTCATTATTTTGTCATGTTAGCAGTTAATGTATTACAGTATCCTTTTATTTTTAAGATTGTCAGAAAAATGTCAACTCGATTGAAAAATATCTTGTTTGAAGTGTCTAAGCTAAAACCTCATCTACTTTACATAAGTGTCTTAATATGTAATCTGCCCTATATGAAAAGAGACATAACTTTGCTTATAACACATTGATATACTCCATCGATTGTCTAAAAATTGATAGCAAATTAAGTTTGACGTATAGAAATAAATATCTACACAATATTATTTCAATTCATCTTGTTTTATATGATTTAGCAGGTGATATAATTTTAAAAGATGAACCAGATATAAAAAAACCTTCAATTAATTCTTCCCCTCCTACTTAATGATACAACATGACTGCTTTAAGAGGTGCAAGCATCAAAGGCTAAATATGTGTGAGTAATTTCTCTACAAATGGTGTGATGAGGTTACAACTGTCTAGGGTTCTATTAAAATCTTCAATTAAACACCATTTGACTTATCATTTTGTTGATTACTCCGTACATTTTCCTATAATCTATGCTCAGCTTTTTCAATTATCAAACTACCAGTGTACTGTTTGAGAATTGCCATCCCTTGTTTTTTTTGTAATTTACCACAAATCTACGATTCGGAACGCACTAATCTTATTTGTTACTTCTTCTATCTCATTTTTATGTGTTTTTTTTTTAATCTGTCCTGGGAAGAATGTCACTTTACTATGATTAGAAATAAATTAACTTTTAAAGAAAATATTTATAGCCACACAAATATCTAAAAATTAATTTAGATCATGAATTTTAAAAATCTTTCTTTTTTTCTTTAACACTATGCCAAATCAAAATGTGCCACGTAAAATAGGACGGAGGAAGCAGATCACATTATGAATGTTGTTTTTAGTATTTGGAATTGATGGAATAAAGTGATTGAACCAAAAACTTGCAAACAAAAAAGTAAGTATAACTAGATATTTACTCGACCAGTGCAATTTCATCTATGTTAAAATAAGAACCAAAGTGGAGAGAATTTTTTGTATTATTGTCTTATTGTCTGTTGATGGTATGGACTATTCATCCATATATACATGAGGGTTTTACACGTATAAGGAAAGAAATTAATAAGAATATATTTGTACCAAAATAATAATAATAATAATAATAGTAATCGTTGACAATCTGTTATATAGAAGGTTTCTTGACTTATTTTTTAGGTTACTAATTTTACTTATTACGTACTAAAGGTAGCGTAAATAATTGTAAAAAGAATTAACACCGTCGGTGAAGAGAAGCTAAAACTCCTTTTATCCAATACTCATTGCTGCTTTTCTAAAAGGCCCAAAAGGTTCCACAAATTCAATAAAAATGGTAATGGGAAATCATTATGTTTGGACGATAATACCCCTCTCTTTATGCTTTAACATTTTACAATATTTAATGGGATAATTATAGTGCAAGGTCATTCGTTTAAAATAATTATCAAAACATAGTCATTCGTTGTATAGACATATATAGTCAGTATATACTTTATAATATTTAAATTCCTATTTGCCATTAGGAGAGTCCTCAAAGAGTGAAGAATTCAGCTTCATTTATATTTGAATGATGATGAATAAATATTAATGATTCCCACTGAACCAACCAGATTAAAATACGTCCAAAATGAATTAGTCAGTGGTCTAAAATCTTTGTGGTGTACCACAAACATTTTTAATTAGACGACGAATTCATATAAATGAAAATGCCTCACAATCTATGGCAATATTTATTTATTTTAATGTCACATTAGGTACTAGCTTAGAAGATTACCTTATTCAACCAAACAATATTAATTGTTCGCGCCTCCTAGGGTTGAAAACTAAAGGGCAGTTGCCGTCACGGAGAATGATTAAATTGAACTAATCTCGACTTTTGGCACATCAAATCAATATATAAATTAATAAAATCAAAGTTGTACAACCCACATTTGATACTTTCCAATCTGTTTCTTTTTTTCTTTTGTTTTTTGTATTCGGCATGGACCTATGATTCTATCTGTCTAAAAAATTGTTTTTTTGTGAAAGGGAAAGTCTTGTGATTGGGAATGGGGTCAGAAATACTTTATAATCTAAAAAGAAAAGCTCAATTTACTAAAATTTTTACTATGTACAAAGTTCGAAAAAGAATTAAATCATAAAGGTATATTATACACAGTCCTATTTTATTTTTTTGCCAATATCTGTTTCCCAAGCAAGCCTATCTGATTGGGGTTTACACACTAACCCCAATCAGTACATAATAAAAAATTATTAGAATAACTACTTTAGATTATAGAATAGATCAAATTATCTGTGGATGAGACTACTCCACAACTTCAAGTCCTTGAAAGATGCAAATAGTGGAGGGACCAAGAATAATCAATTGAACACGCTCTGCTAAGAAGTATTAGTTAAAGTATTATACTTCTTATATATGCATATTAAGGATTAAATAACTTGAAGCATAATTTCTAAATTTGCCATTGGGTGAAATGACGATTCCATTACCAAAACAAGTAGCCATCTATGTGGACGTTAGACAACATAAAAAAAACCACTCTCTCCGTCCCATTTATATTAATACAAACCAACCCAAAGCATTTAAATTTCGTCCGCCAACGGGGACATATTTAAACCAGTGGGTGTAAGTTCACCAGTTCCTTTCAATTCGTTATGTATATAAAATTAATTTTCTAAATAAAGAATGTATTACTCTATTAGTATTAACTGAATCACATTTTTAGTATATACTAATTGTAACTATATATCAATATTAACTTGATAACATTTTTAGTATATTCTAATATATTCTTTTTATCTAAAATTATGTGACATTTTGAGATTGCAAGATTCAAACAAATCTACCTTTGATTATAAACATTTCATATATCCTTTAAATATTTTGAATTGTTAATTATTATAACTTATACGCCTCCCTCCGTCCCATTATTCATGGGCACATTCTATTTTACAAATGGTGATTAAGAAATCTTTAATAGATTGTTCAACTTTATCATTTTTTAAAATTTATTTAAACTTCCAAAGATCATATTAATTATAAAGGTAAAATTGGAAAATTTTAATTAATTCTTTAGCAAGTGAACAAATAATTTAAGTAAGATAGCATCTAAAATGGGATAAAGGAAGTAGTATTTTTTACAACATATAACTTTTATTTATAAAAAATTAAAAAATTTGATAAATTTTCTATCAAACTTAAATTGTTTGATTATAAAAAACAAAAAGTGTAAGTAATGTAAATTAGGACAAAATAGTACAATTTTGAATTCACCTCAGTCAAACTAGATAAGAAATGCAGAAGCTAAACTCCAGAGTATCTAGTACATCTGCTATGCAATACATACAATACTTCATAAAAATATAATTTCAAAATTGTATAAGCTTCTCCTTTTACCTGGAAAATGTATTACAGAAGACTTTTAACATCACAATTCCAGAGCTTGGAACATGTTTATGGTTGGTTATGACTAATATTAAACTCAATCAAAACTCCTCACTGTACAACAAACATCATTCAAAAATAAAAACAAAATAATCCAAGCAAAATTAGGAAAAATAGAAAGACACAAGAAAATTTTGTGATCAACCTTAATCATAACAAATTGGACATCGAATTAGTCCGTTTTCATTGCAATCTGGGCATCGTTGGAACCCATATTCATCTTCTTCGAGTTCTTCTTCTTCGTTATCTTCTTCATATTCTGCTTCGTAATAGATTTTACAGCTCCCTGAACATGTCTCACAAGGAACAAATCTAATATCTCCACAGGCCTCACAATTGCAACCTCCACTAACAGCACCATCCTCAATTTTTTCACAATTCTCTAAGAACTTCTCGAGTTTGCCATCCTCGTTCATTCGACGAATTTCATCAGCTCCACCAATGTATTTTTTCCCCATGAATATCCTAGGCAATCCCCCTCTACCGTATTCATTTCCCAGTAATTCTTTCAGTTCCTCTTTGAACCCCGAATGCATCGATACATCTCGTTCATCAATTTTGACACCTAATCCTTTCAGAATCACTCGAACATGACAGCAATCCTCATAAGTTTTCCTCACACCTCTTAGGCTTGTGAAATAAACAACAAGTTTATCTTTACCGGCCTTATACTCTGTTACTTCCTCATTTACTTTCTTAACATCCGGTATCTCCAATGGATCTTCCTCGTCTGTTTCCGGATGCTGTTTTTCAGTAATTAAGGATTTAAGGTGAAATGGATTTGTCGGCGGGAGATCTTCTAATGCTTTTCTGAATGTAGAAATCACTTCAGGTTCAAACTCGGATACGATTGATGTGTCGTTTGAATTTGACTTAGTTTCATCTTCAGCTACCTCCTCCCACAATGGCTTTGGGGACCCATCGATATGATCTTTAACTCTGGGCGTAGGCAGATCATATTGTGAAGAAATTGGATTTGGAGAAACATGGAATGAAAAACTGCGAACATGATGAACAGGTTTAATGGGACTAGAATCTTCAAGACCTTCCATTAATTCCCAAGTATTGATAGTTTCTGGCTCGCCAGGTGGAGTTCTAATAGGGGTTTTCGGAACCACTTTGGGGATTTTCTGATTGATCATTTCTGACCATGTTTTAGCTTCAATCAAACTCATAGCAAACTCTTCTTTGCAGCTCTTCACTTCATTGAAATCACAGTGCTCAAAAGAAGATCTATCGTCTTTGATAGATTGACTCTGGTATAGTGGATCAAGCTTTAGAGATCCTAAAGTAGATGAAGTGAGAGCCACCATATGGTAGTCATCATCGAGAATTGAGTAGCTCCGGCGCACCGGTGAACAGGGGGCCCTGCATTTGTGGCACACCTTCGGCTTTGAAGTCGCACAACCCATTATTGCAGAAATTAGTTGGCTACAGAAATCAATCAAATGGTACTATTTTTTTTTTAATGTGGGAAGAAGAGATTAGAAGAACATTCTCAGATGATTAAGGTGGGTGGTGTAATGGAATTAGGTATAGATTCCAAGATTTAGCAACCAAATCGAAGAATTTTTAAAATAGTACTGAAATTAAAAAATTCAAAGAGAAAGAATCACTGGAATCGAAGAGGGAAATTAAAGAGAGAGAGAGTGGAACCTTCTGTTCTCTGAAAAACAGGGCACGCTGTTTCCAATCAATGGAAAGCTACAGAGATCAAATCTTTTGATTTGTTTTTCTAACTAAAATAGAAGTTGAACCATAACCAATAATTGATTTAACGACAATATTCTCAACAAGAAATAAATGGGTTAATCAAAACATCAAACGTCAGACAGCAAAAATGTCGCATTGATCAGAGGAGGAAAGACTAACCAAACAGTAGATGCCAAAAGAAAGAAACTAAAAAGAAAGGGATAAAGAAGAGGAAAGACAAGTCAAAAGTATATGGCGGAGAACATAAATACCCTTTCAGCAGTTCCCCATCACATATCTTTCTCCTTTCCCCACTGGAAAGAAAAGGCCAACAGAGAAAATGGACAAAAAATAAAAACGACTGAGTCACTGGGTAGACGAATAATCTACCTTTCTGTTTTGGAAAAGGGAAACGGCTTGCGTATAACAATGCTGTGGTGTTCTTGGGGAATCAGAAAATGGCTGCTAATACACTTTGATACATAACTGATGAAAAAGTAAGGAGTGAATAGCATTTGAATTTTTGAGGAGAAAATATAACGTAAAAACTTGCACATATCTATCTGTCTTTATATTCCAAGGTCCCAACTTAATAAATCACTTTATTTCTATATGCGTATTTATTGACCCTGGTGGACATAGTTTGGGTCAATTAAAAAATCTTACCAATATTCAAACTTTTTTTAAATTATGGATTGTGTTTTGAATTTACAAATTTCGGATTGAATCAAAGATTTAGTACGATAATTTTTTAGATATTCAAAAGTTTGATATTAATGTCTTATATTCAATCTTACTCATATCATATGTGTTCAATATTAATAGGTCTAATTTTTGAAGGTCCACTTAATTGATGCCCTACCGTTCAATCCATTATGTATAAAGTCCAATAGGAAATTACATCGCATGGACGATAAGATGATATTGATCCTTGTTAATTATAATAAATTATACTTTTTTGAAAAAAAATTATTATAATAACTAAAGTTGACAATTGTTGTGATCTATCTTAAAATGTTAAAATTTCAAAACATTCAAGTCTATTAGTCTAAAATCAAACATATAACATCCACTCTAATCCAAAATTATTTGATTTATAATTTTTTTTAATTTAAAAATTGAATATCAAAATTATAATTTCATATATAATGCAACCGCCCAAACTCCCATGATCCACCTCTATTCCATACCCTATGTATAATTTTTACTCATTTACTATTATTTTACTTCGTTTATTATAAGCACTATAATTCCTTTTCCAAATAAATCACTTTAACAGTCTAAGGTTTTGAATAGAACTTGAGACGAACAATTAGTATTGGTTGAGATTTAATCTATGATTACTGATAAATTCCTTTTTTGGCCTAGTAAGTTCTTCATAAATTATCTATAAATCCATATTAAATAACATTCTTAATATAAATTTAAGAGTCAAAATTATGGTTCTGTTGAACCTCAAGGTATAAGCTGGGGTCCCCCCCTGGCTGGAGACCACCTTATTTCTAGTCTTTCAATTGCGTGTTGGGTTTGAATAAAAAATCTCAAAACAACTTTTTGTATCTTATTTTCTGGAAAAAGTTGTTTTGCTTACACCTTTTTCCAAATTGGTTTAATTGTCAAAATAATGTTTTACCAAATTATTTACTCTACAAATAGTAATGATACAATTTTAAATGGGGCTGGGGAAGATATAATCCTACCACAAAAAAACTGTACGAATATGTCAGGGTAAGTGCTTAGTGACACGGTATAATTAGCACACAACTTTGTTTTACTTGAATTATGATTAGGTGCAAGTTAATGATTATAAATTAAGTAGCGTATCCGCTTCTTTGGCAAAAGAAAGTCTCGTAGACGTGTTGCACCAAATAGTAGAAAATAAATTCTTGTAAATGTATGAAAATTCCATCAATTTAACAAGTACCTTGTGTTGTGTTATAAATTTCAGTAATTTTGTCTCTAGTACAAGTAGCTTGTGGTGTGTTATAAATTTCTAGTTCTATTATCGTCCATTATCCCAAAATTTTGGAAATGACTTTTTAAAATTATTTTATAAAGGTAACCAGAGAAGTGGCCAGGCAGTGGAATCGATGGTACTGAAATGAAACAAAAAATCTTATGTAGGGAGCAAGGGCCAGTGCTGTGATTTTTTTGTTTCATTTGGGTGCACAAATCAGTTGTACGAATATATTTTTTGCTTTGGAGAATGTTGCCCTTGGTTTAAATCATTTCATAATTGAAATTGAAGTGTAATTGTTATTTGTAATAGGCTATTCCTTATTCTACTTATTTTATTTTGTTAGTATCACAG